>VXBT01010828.1:214949-427189 GCA_013400235.1 Oriolus oriolus
GCCGTGCGCGCCCCGGGAGCGGCCCGGCCTGCGGCAGAGCCGAGCCTGTGCCGGCCCTGGCGCCTGACACCACCAGTTAGCCAAGATGACTGAACAGAAAGCGCTCCCAAGTCTCTCAGAGTTCATCAGGGAGCGAGGTTCCCTATGGGTTGTTTAATAAAGCTGCGCTGTGTAACAGTAGCAGCGTTCCCTTCGCATTCTGAGCGTTCTGACTTTACAGTAGACAGGCCGGCCGTGGGGTCTGTCAGGGCAGGGCCCCACTCCTGAAAAAACCAGAAGTAGTTTCCATGCTGGGCTTTCCAATGACTGCCAGCTGGCAGCTGCAGTGTTCCGCCTCAGTGGTGACCGGGGAGGGCAACATGAACACACTTGCGAGGCCTTGCAGTGGTTGTGGAACAGGACCTGGGATACAACAAAAATTGTTGTCCAGAAACGCATCCTTCTGCAAGGGTGGCCAGCAGCATCCTGGGCTCCACTGGGCAGCGCACCAGCAGACTGAGGGAGATGTTACTTCTCCCACCTTGGCTCAGCCCTGGAAAGACCACAGTCAGAGTGTTCTGTCCAGGCCAGGGCTCTCCAGGACAAGAAGGACATTGACATACTGGGGTGAGTCTTGAAAAGGATCACTGAGATGATCAGGGGGTTAGATCCAATCCTGATGTGTAAGGAGAAGCTGAGAGAGGTGGGATTGTTTAGACTACAGAAGAGAAAATTCAAGGGATTATTATCAATGTGTGCAAATATCTGAGCATGGACACTAAATGAGATGGAACCGGACTCTGCTAAGTGGATCCAGTGAAAGAACAAGAGGGGACTGGCACAAACTGAAGTATGAGAAACCCTGCTTGAATGTAAGGAAAATTTTTTAACTGTGAGGGTGCCAAACACAAGCATGTGTTGCTGAGAGAGCCTGTGAAGTTTCTGTCCTTGCAGATGCTTGAAACGCAGCTGGCCATCATTTGCAAGAACCTGCTCTAGGTGGCTGTGCTTTGAGCAGAGAGATTGGACCACATAGTCTCCAAAGGTCCCTGCCAACCTCAGCCATGTGTCTTCTTTTTAAAATAAATGTAAAGAAGAAAAAGGCAGTAGGAGAGGAGAAGATTTCCCTTGCTCTCTGGATCCTAAAGACTGAAACAGATAAGAGATTTTTTTTTTCTTTTGTTGTTGAATTGAGTTAGGTGAAAACATGACTAAGAATGGGAAGGGCACTGGTAAACATAATACTTCTATTATTACTCAGTTAAAAGGATTGCAAGCCTGACATGGGGATTTTTTTTTTTCCTGGCCTGTAAGTCCATTGGGAATAACCTTGTGTTTTGGCTGCCTGCCTTTTTCAGCAGGGAGATTAGCAATAATTTTATTTGTCATCTTCAGGCGGGTATAAGCCACCTTCAGCATTGAAGTGTGGATTTGTTCACTGCACCCTTTTAAAAATTAATTTTAACTATGTATTTTGAGTGCCACAGAAATGAAAACTAAGTTTTAAACTGTAGGTCTGAACGTGGATTTAGAACATCTAGCAATATGGAGTGCAGTCATTTGCTTCTGCAGCCCAGTGTCCAATTGGGTGCTCCCTGAGGTTAACTGGAACATAGCAATCAGCCTCTCTTTGTTAAACTACGCAGTGTGAGATCCTTATGCAAAGAAAATCTCAGCTTCAGGCTTTGGGTAACTGTTAATCCTCTTTGTAGCTTTTCTGTAAATACTGTGTAGCTAGTAAATACACCGGCCTGACTTTTGATCATGTTTGTCTTTCAGGAGACATCCTGAAACACGTATATATGATCTATAATGTATGTTATCTGTCTAGAATATGATCTAATTAGGAAAGGCATTGGACAAGTCTTAGTGTTAATCCCCATTCCTTAGTCAAAATGTCAGTGAAAGAAAGTGTTGCGCTCAATAATCTGTCTTTGCGTCTCAGAGCTTGCTGTGGATTAATACTGTCTACATATGAAACCATACTTTCCATACTCCTGTAGTCTGTAAAATGGGGGCCCATATTAGGCAACAGGACAGTAGAAGTTGCAGTGTTCCCGCGCCGATGCAACAGGAAGCACACGCTCCTTTTCTGGGTTGCGCTCACTCGTGTTTCATAAAGCCAATCTCCTGAGGATTTTGATTTCTTCTTGTACATGAAGATGAACTTTGCCTTGGCATGCATGATGAGCCAACTGATTGCTTATGAGCTAGGGTTAGTGGGCAACCAGCATGAGTGTTACAGTGGGTATCTGCTACAGACAGGAAGAAGAAGTAGATGAGGTCTCCTGACTAAAAATCATAATAAAGGAACATAGAAGAAGTAGAAGGAGGGTCAGGTTATTCCGCTAAACCTTGGAGGAACAAAGACACTGTCTAGGTGTGTAGGAAATCAATGAGGAAAGTGAAAGCTGACCTGAAGCTGGCCCATTTCACATTAATTAAAACAAACCCTAGAATGAAATAACTTTTAAATTTGAAAAGCTGAAAATGTTACTGAAATTTGCTGTTTGGAAGACTTTTCCGTATTTTCATCTATAGAGAACTATAAAGAGAAAACTGGAAAGAGTAAAGCTGAAACTTAGCTTTTCCCTTGGGTGGAAAGAAGAAGGAAATGGCTTTTGCCTGATTCTTCCTGAGTGGCTTCTTAGACTAAAATACTTTGAGATTTAAGCATAAGGTTGATTGCCCATGTCTGAAACAAAACTGAAAACATTTGCAGGTCAGGAAGCTCAAATTAAAATTTGTTGGAATTACAAAACTAATTAAGGATATTCTTAAACGTACAGATGTCAGGCTGATGTATTATTTTGGAATACATCTGCTGGACTCAGGCACTAAAATAATTTAAACTCTCAGATATAGTATCTCTTGGATTTTTTCAAAAGTACTTGAAATTAGTAGGATTATTCCCCAGAATCAGAGCATTCTGCAGCTCTGCTCTTCCCTCTTCTCTAAATATGTAAGTACACTTGCACCTCCATGCCCCAGAAGCTTGGAAATATGCAGGTTTATTATTGAACAAGGCCAGTGGAAGTAAATACTCATAGCTTGGGTAAGAATAAAGTTTCTATAAAATACATATTTCTGAATGTTTCATTCTGCTTTCCAAAGTACATTATTCCTCTTGAAGCCAATAGGATTGGGCTAAAGCTGAACATAACTTTCTCCTACTTTTATAGAAGATAAAAAAAATTGAATTATCTCTTGCTTGCATCCTGTAAAGGAATTTTTGTAGGTGTTAAACCATATACACATTTTGAAGGCTGGTGCGATGTGCACTGTACATACTTAAAGTTAAAATGTCTCAGGTCTGTGTTTTTAACATAGTTCTGATCTTATACTATCAGGAAGCTGTAGATTTGCTTTGAATTGTATCTTGGTTTGGATATGAGAATCAGGCTACAGATCTAGAGTTGACGACAGTATGTTTTACAGCTCGCTGCCTGTTTTGCATGGCAGGGATTTTAGTACTGTTCTGGTATTTCATATACTCGTTTAGTGGGAAGACCAACATTAACACCTCTAACGTGGAGCAGCAGTGCAGTAAAATGATAGCACAAAGGCCTTCCTGCTTGTCAACAAGTCCACTAGATGTCCCTCCAGCTCTTCGTGATGGTAGCACATGGCTGATTTACTCGTGCTAAATGGATCTAAGCTGAAGAGCAGTGCATTTTATGTCCCATATCTTGCATATGTAGCTCTTCTTGAGTTCCTACAGCAGTTATGAATACAAAATAAATCCAGTTGCAGAAGGTGATGGTAGGTGTCTTCCTTCTGTACGGGTACACATGTGATTTTGATCTGTCAAAAGCAATCTCTCACTGTGAGGATAGTGGGCAGATACTACACTGGGGTGGAAAAATGAATACATTTTTAGGTTATGCCTAGATTTTTACAGAAAAAAAGGACAATTAATCTCAGCCTCAACATTTCTACTCTGCAGGTGAAGCCTAGTCTGGGAGGTAATGTAACAGCAGTTTAGTTAGGAGGCCTATCAGCCATTCAGTCTTACCATGAAAGTAGTCAGCTCAGAAACCTCAGAAAAGTTAAGATACTTTTTCACTACACCCTGAAATGTGAAAATTAATCTCCTCTGAAATGCTTTTAGCTCTGTTCCATATTTTCAGCTGCTACCTCTGAATTTGTAATCTTTTCAACCGTGCTGCTGTCACCATGATGCTTGTGATATCTGGAAATGCATTTCCAGAGTTTGGGCAAATATCATGTGAAATGATATTCTATTTTGATTGAATATCCTTACTTCTGTGGTTTGACACAGAGAAAATGAATCTAAGTCTTGTTCTTTGTATTTTTTAATCCCATACTCTCTTATTCATGTGCTTTCTAAGGAAAATAATCCTCATATTTTTATGATTTCTACCAATACCCCTGCGCTTTCTCATCATATTTTCCTTGATTTTTTCCCCTCAATTTCTCTATGTTATGTTTTCCATGGTGATGTGACTAGTGTAGCATGAACTTCTTTAGGTGACAAAACCACAGGTGATGTTGGCAAATTAATATACTAGAAATATTAGTTGTTGGCAAAATAAATTAGTTAAGATACAGAAAAAATAGCTCTTTGTGTAACTTCATCTACAGCACTACTCATATACTGATTACACGTACTGATAGTTATTTTTAATAGAGATAAAACTGTGTTGAAGAGAAGGGCTATTGCTTTATAATTAGGAGGTGCTTCTGTAATTAAATTTAATGTGACCATTCCATTATCTTCTGCTCGCTGTGTGTTTTGCCTCTCGAAGCACATCCCCTACCCTGTACAGTAGCGTAGCAGTTGTAGCTAGATAGTTAATAGAGAGTAAGTGGTCTGTGAAACTTTTGCTAGGTGTTAGGGATGTAAACAGCGTAGGATGGATGTTTCCATTTCAATCTTGTGCTGTAGCTGTATAGTATAATCTGGGACAAGAGGTGCTTGGTTATTTGATGTGGTAACTAAAAGCAAGGAGACCTCAGACCAAAACCCTGGTGGTTCAGAGCTATACGAACAGTGCTGTTTAGAATCAGAGCAATAGTTGTCAGATCCTCTTGGTTCTGTCTGCCCCAGCTCTGATCAGCATAGCCCAGTTATGTAATTTAAAATTATGAGCTTAAGATGTGCGTGAGACATGGTGGAAGGAATTATTTTCTCTGCATGGACATGGCAAATGCCTTCAACATATCCATCGATGACAGTGAGTTGGAGCAAGGATGGGGGGAAAGAGAGTATACAAGGAGGCTGTGCAGATTTACTTTGGGAAATCAGACCTCTGGACTCTGAATCAGCTCTGGCACAGAAGTGACTACTTCAAGCCCTTGTCAATAAAATGGGCTAATTTATGTTCTTAACAGAAGGTGGTAAAACTATTAAAAGAAAATATCAGGTTTTATTTTTCACTGTAGAGGATTTTACCCAAATCATGTAAGACATTTTTCTCTGATCATGGCTGCATAGCAAGTTGAGAAAACCAGAAGTTAATTCAATGTGAGAAAAATACTCCCAGTTACGTGTAAAAAAATTCCAACCCCAAACCAGCAACAAGAAGATTATCTCTGTGCTTTTAGGATTCCCAGAGTATGCAGAAGTGGTGAAGCTACTGTTATTGTCCTGGATGAGCCTATGTTCATATGCAGACTAGCTTGCTATGGAGTTTCTTAAGGCATATCAATAAGGGATCTGGTGATCCTTATATCCATGACACCTCCCTCTTGGTCCTTCTAGACCACTTTGATCCTTTGCACCTGCTGTTTTAATTACTGTTCCTGTGGTATTGCCTGTCATGGATAGGAAGGAATTAAAACCACATTTCCCCCTTTCTCTTCTGTTTAGCATTTCTTCCAACCTTCCTCTCCTCTTTTCTCTTATGATAATGGGAAAGCAAACAAGGGAAGTAAGATTAGGGAGGTTGATGGTAAATTCCTTTCTTCTCTCTGCTTCCCTTTCTGATAACGTGCCTGTACTGCTTCTCTTGCTCCTTCTTGTCCTGATGTTGTCACTTTATGTCTATCATTCAGTCACCCAACTCTGTTTTCCTGACCAGTTCCTGACTGGGTTAGTTAGTCATATCTATCATAGAAGTCCTCAGAAGGGCAATATGTAAATTCTTTGCTGCTGAAGTTAATTAATATTTTAACAAGTATCTCACTGGCAATTTTGCAAGTCTACATGAAGATAGATTTCAGGATCAAGCAATTGTTACAGAAATTGGAGTATGTTGTTCAAGTACTAAGTAGCGCCACCTGCACCAAATTTTTCACTTTGGGTCAAGGATGCACTTGTAATACATTGAGAGTGCTGTTTGCCAGCTCAAACATGTAAAGAAAGATGCATAAACTTCTGACCTCGCCTTACTTTGTAAGAGAATCTGTGCTCAGTAGCCTGGACAGTTGGTCATCATTTATCATGTGAAAAGAAGCATCAAACTAGGTAGGATTCTCTGAGTAATATTCTTCAGGGTGGTTGCCACAGAGAAATAATTCACTTTCATTTATTTAGAAAATGGCTTTTACTAAATCCCTACGTGTTTGCAAGTATTCCTTGCAAAACATGACAGAGAGCAAATCAACTAAGATAATAACATAGGTATGTTTTCCTCTTGAACAAAAATGTGTTATTTTGGATTGACTTACAAGAATAATATATTCTTTTCCTTACTTAGTAGTATTTTAAAGAGCAAGTAATATTAATGTGATAATGGATAATCAAGGGATAAACATTAGTTCTTAAACACTGCAATCTCTTTTGTTGTTCAGACAATCATAACAGATAAATAATTCATGACAATAAAGCCAAGAAAGAACAATATTAATTGTTTTAGCTGGAAATATTTCCATGATGAAACTTTCAGTAAGACACTTCTATATGTCTGTTCTCATTATCTTTTAGAAAGTCTGTTGTTTGAGAAGTCAGTTCTATAAACTAACTCACAGTAATTACAATTCTAACTTTGAAAGACATAAGTTTACAATTTCCAAAATGCCCCTCAAATATGTCTATTTGGAGTAATTTTTACAGGCCAAAAGATAGTCAGGTATAAGCTGTTAATGATTTCAGGTTGCGGACCTGCAATCTAGTAAATATGATACAGGGCTATCACCAAGAGCTAGTTCCCTCTGCTGCCACTATTTTAAATAACACAACTGTAAAAAGCTCATTTGTCAAGAATGATATGTCTAAGTCCCATGTTGGAGGACATGGAGAAAACAGATTGCAGCTAGGTTGTGTTTTTGGGATTGTCTGTACATGGAAATTTATTTTATGCTTATGAAGTTCACACAGTTGTTGTACTCATGATTACATGGTGTGGTTTATTAGGGATACAGCTTGGTGAGATCATTTGTATGCACTCAGCTTTCAACAAAAAGGACAGGTTCATGTTTTAACAATGGTAAATGCTCAACCCGTAACTTATTTACCTTGTCACAAGGATGAGAGAGGCCATTGAGATTTATTTTTCTTCTTCATTCTCCCGTCCATTTTTGTTTGTTAATTCTCAGGAGAAAAAATATGTGACTGGACATGGGCCTAAACCTCTCTTCACTGCTCTTGGAGAACTTGTCAGCCTGAGCTTTTATGATCCATTTTTTGTCTTTAGTAAACTATCAGAAAAAGGAATCTAAAGTTTGACTTGTCACAGCTTGCATGTGATAAGTAAGGGTTTGTAGTATATTTGGTGACACCATTAATAAGTTAACTGCTTTAGGAAGAACCTTAGACAGTGTAATAAAAGATGCCAGTTATGTAAAAATAACTGCAAGAAAAAGTTCTCCACTCTGCATTGGCCTGAATGATCTCTTTTCACAGTAGAATCTGTGCGCATTAATGGATGATTGCTGCAGGCAGTCCTGGGCACCAAGTGCATGTCTTGATTGTGTCTAACCACACTGGGGTAAGTTGTAGATGGCCCCCTTTTCTCATCCTCCAAAGGCAGAAAACCCAAGCAGGGAAGGAGGACAGTGTAACAAGTTCCCATAGCTCCCCCGGACAGAATATTGGGACAGCAGGGTTAATGGTGATTCTGACACTCTCTTCTCAAATTTCGGAAAAATATGTGCCAATAGATTTACTTGTAATAAAATACATGATGACCTTTTCTCTTTTGCACCCTACTCCACCACCTACATTTTACACTACATGAGAGTTTAAATTGAAAGTGTGGGGCATATCCTGAGAGGAATCTGTACTTGTGCCCCTTGTGAAGTGGTGAAAATGTCAGTTTATGTAGGAACAGATTACCTTTACCCTAATTTCATCAGATCAAAAGCCAGCTCTTCACAATTTTATGTATGAGTGTGGTGTTAGCAGAAGCTCTATTACTCTGGTTATTAATGGGCATAAAGGATGTTTATTGAAAGATGTATAGTTCATTGAACACTCTCTGAACTGCGTTTCTCAGAAGTCAAGGATTTGTTTTCTGTGCTGAATGTCATGGAAAACACTTTCCATTTTAGTCATTGTATTTACTATGTGCTGCTTCTCATATCTGTCATCATGCTGTTCTACTTGCCTCATGTTTTCATCCTTTTATCTCTGTACATTAGGTTATTTTGATCTAGGCTTTTATTTTCTTTCAGTTCAGTAATTAATAGAGCTGACTTCACTCCTTTTATGCCCATGCTGAACTTGCCTCATTTCTATTTTGCTTTTCAATTCATACGTCAGCAGAGATCTCTAGTTACAATGGCTTCATGTTTCCTGGAAGCTCTGCGTCACAGGACCAAATTTATACCTGGTGTATTTTCCATTGACACAAAATTACTCCAAGAGTGAATCATCCTTATGTTTATGTTCATCTAGTCTTATTTTTTTCCTCAGACACTGTTCGTTTGTATCAACCATGTAACACTTGTAGTCATTTGAATTATATGAAATCAAATTATGTTGTTTTGGGGACTTGGCAAAGACAACAACAATGAAATAAAATTATGAAAGTCACAGATCCAGGCTAGACCTGTTTCTTTGACATAGTGTACGTAGTACTCACAATAAGTACTAAATCTTGCTGCAGTCTATTTTTCACTGTCTTGAAAAAAGGAAATGTAAGATGGGAGAACAGATTTTAGAGATAATCTTGCATTTTCGAGTACCAAAGCTCAATATATCTCTGACTACCATGCAGAACAAAAAGATGGCTAGCAGTCAACTAGATTTAAAGTGATGCACACTTAAAAAACGTATAGAACAACTATTTTGTGATCTGTTATGGGTGCTTAATTTGGAGGTAAACAATGGAGCTTTTCATCGTGTTCGATAATGCTAACATAAGTAAACATAAAAATAGGTTAAAATATGACCAAAATTGCAACTTATTTAAATCTAGTGATTCCCTCCTCAAACACTTGCCATCAATCTTAAGAGACAAGCATAAGAAAAATTAATTTTTTCGTTCTCAGTTCAGTGCCAGTTGTTGCTCTGTTCCTAAGTAGCTGATAAAGAAATAGGCTACTTCTCTGCATCTCTTGGCTGCAGTACATTCAGTGAGTCTGTGGGGATGGTCGCTGCACCACTGACACAGCAGAAGGAGCTGTAAGAGGGCAGAAGAGTTTCTGAAGCTGTTTCATTGATTTCCTCCTGAGCTGAGAGGCAGCAGTACCTGACCAGTTTTTGTATACTCCTTGCCAGCTGGCCGATATACCCGTGCATGTGGGGGAATCTGGGTGTGAGACCCCTCCCTGCCCAGCCCATCCACAGACAGTGAAGGCAAAGGAATTCTGGAAAGCAATCGGGATTTTATCTGGATCATCATGATGACAGACGCTGTTGTCTCCCACCACACTGAGGTAGAATTTCAATGCACTCTGCAAAGTAAAAGCAAGTATGTAATAATAGTAATACAAGAATGTAATACTTTGATTGATGAGAGGAGATCTTCACATTTTAATAAAATGTGTTCTGAAAGAAAGTCTTCCTTCTCACATCTGTTCCTCAGTGATGCATGTTGCATAGCACCCAGCTGTTTCTTGTGAAGTCTATTTAGATTTGGGCTTAATAGGTGGGGCACACTCATTCTGAGGCTGTTTCTGCCTTGTAATGGGTTGGAAAATTACTGTTAACTTTGTCATTGAAGTGAATCAGATTGGGGCAGGATAAATACTCGTGTGGATTCTGTAGTGTGGCAGGAGGTCTTTGAAAAAAGTGACTGGTGCAATGGGTCCCAAACCATGAGGCACAAAGTAAGAAAGAGATGCAAGGAGAACTGGTGGGGGAGTCAAGCTGAAAGTCTTTTAAAATATGTATCTTCAGTTTCTTTCACACGTTTTTTCACAGAAGTAAAACTTGTGATTTCTAATCCTTGCATGCTCTCTTTTTTTTAGAGCTATAAATGAAAGCAGAAAAGATAGTTTGGGATTTTATTTTAGTTGTCAAAACTCTCAGCAAATTTAATCCTGAATTCACTAAAACATTGTGTCCAAAAGAAAGAGACAAGCTTTGACAACTGTATTTTTGCAAATTTGTGGTAAAAGCAAGAAGTGACAAACGTTATTCACTATAGAGCCAGACAGAAAAATTACTCTTGTCTTAGTTCTTTGTCCCCAGTCATTCTGGACTAATTTTTGAAGATGTAAGAAACCCAGATTCAATTCTCTTGCAATTCAAGGGGATTTGAACCCATGTCTCACAAACAGAGATCACCAACCAGTATTGCATGTGTTACTCCAGAGTGGATTTCTTTCAAGTACTCCTTCTAATGTTGTTCAGCATTGCACAGAATACTAAACTCTTCATGGAGAAAGGATAGGAACTTTGCTGTCTTGCCTATTTTTGTGACTTTACCCTGATGGATATTTCATATAAAGTGGACCTGTTGCAATAGGAGTGATTAAGACCAACACTCAAGAATACCTTTAAGTGGTTTAGACTCTCCTTGGGAGGTGAGATGCAAGTTTAACTGATTTTAGGAAGTGGAGGGGTCTTGTATCCTGCCAAGTAAGCTTAACTCCAGATATGCTGTATCTGTCAAGAAAAAAAAGAAAAAGAAAAACCTCAAAACTACAAAGACTAATGGGGGCATTTGTACATGAATGTGACTTGCAGTTATTTGTCTCCCAGTGTGTGATCTTGAGCAAATTCAGACCAAGTACTGTCTTTGTTCACTGCTTTAATAGCTGCAAGCCTTCCTTAAAGGAAAAGCACATTTACTTTTATCATCTTATCAACTTTATCTGAAAAAGAGCCTTTCAGTCAAAAACAGCCTTGTGTCTCAAGGTGCTCTACAAAGTAGGAGCTCTGTAAAGACTTATTGTGCACTGACATATAATAAAATGGAATGGGCAGGTGTGTTTGACAATAACTTTTACACTGTGTTTTGTCTAAAAGGCTGGAAGAGCTGTCCAGCTGTGCTGCATAATCTTGTTCTTTTTTTAATGTCAGAAAGTCAGTCTGACAGGACTAGGTTGTGATGAAAAGAAGCAGCTCTTACACATTTAAGTGGACCTCTAGCTTATCAGGCTTTTGCTAAACAGTGGTAACTTGGATTATATGCAGATGGTTTCCATGTGGTGGTACTCCTGTCTTTGTGTGGTTCTGACATGGGAATGCTGTTTTCAGTATGAATTAATGTACAAAAAGCTGTTAATTGGTTGATTAAAGATTTATGTCTTACAGAACAACTTTTTCGGTATTTTCAACTATTTTTGACACAATGGTGGCAGTTGCCAAATGCAAGTATTCCTCCACATCAGCTCAGATAAATGTTATTTAGCTGTTTAAATTTCTAAAACTCAATTTTGGTGTAAAAATTCAGACATCATGAAAGATAATGCGTGTTTTTAGACAACTGAAAAGGCAGGAGAGGACTGAAATAAGTTATTCTCAGACTTCTTTTGAAGTGGCTTGCTGATTAGGGTAGTGCATTTAATTTCAGAGTAATATCTTTGTTCTCCTTGCAGGTTTTGGAACAACATGCCCATGATAAATATTTTTTGCCTCTCTCTTTCAAATAGAGATCCAAGGCACAGCATGAACAAATGTGAATTTCATATTTGGAGAAGCATGATAAGTATTTCAAAATTTAGCCCAAATATAATCAAATATATTCCTTGTTGGAAAGAGAGATTATAATTAACCTACTGAAGCTTTTTACCATGGATGATCACCGTTGTTTTCATTTCTTTTAGGAGCACATAATTGGAACTATGTGGCATTTTAAACTATGCATAAAACCTAATGGTTTGTGTTTTACTTTGAGAAGAAAGATTTATTGCCAGATTTAAGAGTGTGCCTCCTCAGAGACATGTCTTTGTAGGGAATACAGATTCTTTTATGAAAAACTAGGGACCCACATTCTTTCAAAACTGCACTCCAATGACAGCATCTAGCTGTATATCCTGAGCAACATGAATCCTGGCTTTTTTGGTTCTCTGACAAGGTGTAAGCATGTCAGAGTTTTCTCAGAAGGTTTGAAACTTCTGACTGTGCTACTGAGACTCTTAAATCTCCATGGACTTTCTTTAAATAAGGCACAGCATTCATTGTGTCTAGATATCAGTAATGACCTTGTAGTAGAGTGCTGTGTTCCCTGGCATTGGCTTTTTGTGATCAGCCTAACCAGACTAACTCAAACTGTGACCCTGAGACTTTTGCTAAGTGACCTAGAGCTTCCCAGCACAGAGGGGATGATGATATAGTTTGAGGTTTTTTTCAGTCTTTTCTTTCCCTGAGACATCTGTGTTACTGGTCTAGGAAACATGCCTCGCTTAGCATGTCTGCTACCAGCCATGACTTCAGAGCACCTTATTTTCCTTTTCTAATGCTGCACTTCTCTGGGCTTTATTAGGACAGTTTCTCAGGGCTTGTGATTCGGTGACATTCGCACTGATGCTCAAAGGTGATTAAGCTATTCCCTTCCAAATCACACAGCCAATTGATGATAGCTGCTGATACTGCAGTTTTACCCAGCACTTTTTCCATGCAAAAGCAGCTGTGCTGGGAAGGAATGGCCATGTTCTTTTAGAGAAGTCGAACAGGTTTGTACTCTTAGGGCCCTCTTTGATCTCTTCTGGACTTACAAATCATGAATTCCATTCTTTATGGAAAAACTGTTCGAACAGAAGGATTGGGGTGTGCTACTCATTTTGTTGTAGTCCCAGGCTCAGTTTTGAGGATAGTCTTTTGGGAAAGCAAAGCATCTGAGAAATGCCTTCAGTCCAGTTTTCATACTTGGGGCATGTACGGTAAGACCATAGCTCACTCAGCAACATGTGTCAAACAATCAAGTGGATTTCTGAGCCACAGCTGGCAAACATGTGCCATCTTACTAGAAACAATTTGAAATGCTGAGCTTCAGGTGAGCATCTCTTCCCCAGTTTAGAGAGAAATTTTAATCCTGAGGCTGTTGCAATGTCATGCTCCATTTATATGGGTAACTAACTTGCTCTTTTCTGTTTCCTTATGGGAATGATACAGATTCCAGGAAAGTTGGATTGTCCACAGTTTCACACAGCATGCGTGTTGTGCTGGAGGAAGATCCCTCCAATTTTGGAAGAAGTGGCATCCTATTTATTAGCTTTTTCTACTCACTTATGTAGATATTGTCCTCATTATTGATCTTCCATATTTTTCTATAGTGATGCAAGATATATATTGTCTGAGGCTTACCCTTACCAGAAGTCAACTATTTCCCTGCCCTGAAGAATGAAGGGAGTCCCCATCTGTGCTTTTTCAGAGTAAATGAGTGCTCTTTTCATGCCTTAAATAGTCCATTTGGAGTAATGTGTAACGCTTCTTTTCCACAGAGAAATGTAATTCAAGTCACAATCCTGCTGAAAGTAAATGTTTCTCTACAGCCTGGAATCTTTATCTATGCTTTCAGACTCTAATTACATGAACTATTATCTCTCAGGTAATAGTATATCATAAGGCTGCAATGAGGGTTCCTTGATATTCAGTTATGATTTAACTCACAGGTTGTGACTTCTTGGAAAATATTAACTGGGCTCAGGTTCCTGGGAGCTGCTGCTGTTGTGGACCTGGGTTCATGGGTACTCTGATTCCACTGAAGATAGTAGGGGACCTATCATACTTCATGTTGTGTTGCAGTTTCAGGGGAGTTTTTTTACAGGTGTTCCAATATTCTTATTCAGAGCACATATCTTATTTCAAGCAAGCTCTGCTAGTCTAGTGCCATTAGACATATTGTTTGCACAGTTGGTAGAATTTTGAGGAGTGTTGAAAGTAACAAGTGGATTCACTTTTGTCTTTAAATTGCCAGGGAAACACAACCATGCAGTCACTTTTTCCTGTGACATTGCCATCCTTAGCCAGCTTTGTTGAGAGTATGTAACTTCAACATGTGAAGTATTGATGACTTCAGTCATTATCTATAACATTTATAGTGAATTAGAGAACACTGTGTTTTACAGTGTCTGAAACAATTCAGTGTACATTGAATTGCAATTATGGAAGTCAAATGGAGTTTTCTATCTACCTGAGGAGTAACAGCACCTTCAGCAAGGCAGAAGCTTTGTATATGGGACTTGAAATATCCCAGGAGAAGGGGAAGATGAAACACTAAGGAGGTCATGGGGAAGGACCAACAGCGTTCAGTGAGCATTTGAAAAGTGTATGCCCCATCTTTGTAAGCAGAGGAGTCTGACTGTTGTTCTTACTCTGACTACAAAGACTTGGGGAAGTAGCTCTAGGCAGCTGCTTGGGAATGCTCCATCAAGCAATGCAACTGAACAAACATATTCAGGAGGGAGTTTAACTTCTGAATAGTCAATGAGTGATTGATTGAGAAAAATCAGTAAATCTTCTTACTGACTGTGAGAATAAACTTGATTTCTGTCTTCCTTTTATTGTATTTGTTTAAGTTTTTAATCTTTTTGCCAGTAGTCAAGTTCTTTGCAATATGCTGAATACATATCAGAGTTTTGTTTTTATTTCAGCACCTCTCAGGACTTGAGTAAATGGTCCAAGGAATAGTCTCATTGATACTGTCTCCAGAAAAATAGTCTCTTTCTGCTGCTGTGTTTCCTTCACCTGTTACAGAGGAGATTGTGAAGAAATTTTTAACCAACTATATCTTTTGTTTGCATTTAGCTTTTGTCGAATTTTATAATTTCTTTGTCATAGGAATTGCATTAATCCTATGTGTTACAAGTCTCAAAAGGATCATCTTCCAGTGTGAGAAGAGCACTGTGGAACCAGCGGAAATACTAATATTCTGTTTACAACGCTGTTGCTGCGCTTGCAAGGCACAGTCTGTCTTTAAATGAGGTACAGTCTTCAAAGGCTTTAATCCAGGTAACTGAGGATTTCACTGGCATGGTTACACAAAGGAATTAAGAACCGGTCATCTGCAAAGCAACCTCAATATACGTATGTTTTTAAACAAGTTCACTCCTCTCTCTAAATGCCAAAAAATAAGTTATTTTTGCAGTTCATTGGGAAACTCAGCTGCTTTTCTAGCTTATTCTTATTTCTTATCTTTTCTTTGGCCACCAGAAAGTCTGAGAAATCATACTGCATCCTTTAGAAAAGGCCTTGTTTAGGGGATAAAGATGCAAAACCAGCCTGCAGGAGCTTCTTTATTTTCAGCATTCTTTGAGGCTGACTCATGGTTTAGCTTTTTGTTTATCCTCGATGGATGACATGCACATGGAGCAATCCCTCTAAGCAATATTACTCCACTTGCTTTGAATAATCTGACCTGCACAAGTTTGTTATACAAAGCTTCATATAAAGCAAGAATTTTCTGTCCTGAAAACTTCTCATCAGTCAAGAAGCCAGAATGAATGTGAACAGCTTCTGTTCTGAAGTGTCAAGGGAATAGGTTTGGGCAAGAATATGCTTTTAAATGCCCAGTCTTGCTCCAGCTGACCTGTGATACAGCTTGCTGTCCCCGGCCTTTGTGCTCCATAACAATATTAGAATATGCTGGGGCTTCTGTGGCCTAACTTCCTATTGTAAATCACAGAATCATTTAGGTTGGAAAAGACCTCTAAGATCATCAAGTCTCAGCTGTTAACCCAGCACTGCCAAGTCCACTACTAACCTGTGTTCCTAAGTTCCACTTCTACATGTTTTAAACACCTCCAGGGTTGGTGACTCATTCACTTCCTTGGGCAGCCCTTTTGATAAAAATTTTTTTCATGATACCTCACACTGAAATGCTCAGTCATCTGAAGTGCTATAAACACCAGGTATTTATATAGAGAGGAGGATACAGTGGCATCTCTCTTACCACAGAGGATGTCTGCTTCATTTCACAGAAAAATTAATGTTACTGTGGATGCTTTTAAGGATAAATCAGATGAAAATTCAGTGTTGAAACCACAGTACTGTGAGTCACTAATAAATAGCTGACACCTGCTTGAATGTATGGGCGCTGCATACATTTCATTTCAGTTCTACAAGCCTTGTCTTATTCCCCTGCAAAAGGCTAATTACCAGCTCTTATATATTTCTCTTTGCCTGTATATCATCTCAGTTCTTAGTGTTGTGCTTATTTGAAACTGAGACTTCTGCCTACATATCAACTCTTAGTAAAAGGAAGATGTAATTGCTGAAAGGAGTCTTTTGGCATAGTGGCTATTTAATATAATTACCATTTCATGAGGAAGCAATCATTAAAAGTAAGTCAAACCTTTGATCACAGTTAAAATCTTCTTTCGTGAACTTAGAAATTGAAAATATTTGTATGGATCCCTTTATAAATCACCTATGTTGTTTGTAGCTATTTTATGTAAAGGGCCTGGATCAACTGCTACTCCAGCTGCTGTGCATACAGTGTTGTCAAAACCAGAGCTGATTCCTAAAACAATTTCTGAAACAAGTAGTAGGTGGCAAAACTGTTTTCCTTTGTAAATGTGTAACTTCCCACCTGCAATATCTGAGTATATTATAAAACAGCAAGTCAGATTTAAGGATACAATATTTGTGTAATTGAAAGAGATGGTATTGATTAATGAAGTCTACCTGATATAGAAATCAAATTTTGTTTATTTATTTATTGTTTAAAAGATATTTTATTTTTATCAGTTATGGACCTTTCAAATCACCTTCAAGGAAAATTTAAAGTATAAACACAAAGGTATGCCACTTCCAAGTTTCTAAGATCTGTTGGCTTGCGTAAGTGCACCAAATATTTTCCGAAAATGAGTATTTACAGCTGTGATTATATGTTAATTTAAGGAACAACCAAAAATCAAACTCATCATTGATTCAACTAAAATTGGTGTTACAATTTTATATTGGATTTTGGGATTTTAATGTTCTGCTTGCCTGGCTTTTTTTTTTTCTTAAGTTGATGTATCCATGAAGAAAGACACTTCTGTCCAATGAACATAGTTTTTTGATGATAATGTATCAGTCCATTTTTGAAGGAAAGAATAGAGTCTATGAAAGAGTAAACCCACTTCTTTATAGGCTAAATGACCTGCAGGTCAGAATGTCAAAGCTGAAATGTTTGAAAGTGCACTTTTTCCTTCTTTAATACAGCATTGAGATATGCTTAGTCTTTTATTCCTTATGCTTTATATTGATGGCATTTTATGAAGTCATTCCAGTGTTCCCCAGGAATTTAAGATTATGGATTACTTCATAGATATTGAGCTTAGGAGAATGAACTGAAAGAAATGAGACAATTTTGTGGAATATCTCTACAATAGTTTCTCCAAATACTTTAAGATGAACTGTAGGTTTAGTCTGCACAGATTCTATCCTGGGGTAAATAAATGTTCCTAATAGAGAATCTTTGTGTCTGCTTCTCAGAAATATTTGTATTTGTTGGGAAATTTTTAGACTAGTGATGATATATTAACTAAAAAGGGTGACTGTTTTATGTTGTGAAGAGAGAAAATTACTTGAAAAATCAAATAGATAAATTTCAGTTGCAAATCACATACTGGATCCAGCTTACCAGTGAGTAGTCACTGTTTCCTATTGTTTGTGCATTTTTTTATCTGTCTCTTAGTTTACAGTCAATAGTTTATAATTTATATCAATATTAATGTCTTCCTCTCTCCTAACATTCTATTTTAGGGAAAGACAATAGAAGAACCTAGTATATTTTATGTCACATTGTTCACTAAATTTAAACAAAGGGAAAGTATTTTTATTTAAAATTGACCCTTCCAGAAACAAACAAGTCCATTTTTCTTAAAATGATTTTTATATAGACAAACTTTAAGTATCTGAATTCATATCTAGGTTTTCCCATTGAATACTAGTAATAATTTTTAAGATTTTCTTCATATTTATAGTACTTACCAGGGCATATGCTCATCCATTCTGAATGTTAATTGATGGCAGAGTTCAATTTTTCTGTCATCACATGGGATTTGTCAAGGACACACAGTAAAAACTAAGAGCTGGAAGACTGCAAAACGTGTCTTAGCTGAGAAAACATTGTCTTCCATCACAGCAGGCTTTCTAGTGTATTAGAAAAAGAAACTATTATTAGGAAACTCCCTTCAATATTTTTAGTAATTTGAAACAGTGACACTCTTGCTGCAAATGTGTATGGTACAATGTTGCTGAATGTACTAACATTCAAGCCAACCTTTTTTTTAAATTATTTTTTTATTTTCCTCCTCAGTCCTGAGGGTTTAAGTCTGTACTTTACCAGACATGGGTAATGTTTCTGAAAGGTCGTGGAACATTAATGGGTAAAGCTCTTGCAAATGGAGCTTTGATGGGCTGGGTACTACTGTTATTCAAAAGGACTGAAAAGTCCCAAGAACTCCAAGAACTCCTCCTTCCTGCCACCAGAAGGAAAACAGCTGAGACAGGAGAAAGCTCTTGCTGTCTCCAACCCCTTTAAAGGGGAATCTTTTGAACAAGAAAGAAATACATGAATTTGCTTGTTTCTCTGTGGAGAACAGTGAAGCGGAACAGAAGGGGCCCAGAACTTGAGGAAAATCAGCTCTCATATTCTCATGCAAAAATTAAGTTCAGATTAGACTGTTGTTACTTCCTTTCTTTCCTCTTTCTTACAGTTGCAGATCTGAAAAATGAGAATGGAGAACCTTCTTGGACCTACAGATCTCCCTAGGCAGCAGAAGCAGGAATGCCTGAGGAATGGTAGTGTCAGGCACACCTGCCCAGGGCCAGTGGAGCTGCATGGGGCAGCCCCATCCATGATTAGAACATCCACTGCTATAGGAAGAAGAGGGAGCATGCTGGGGGACTGAAAGGCAGATGTAGGGCTTGAGAAGAAACTAGGGCTGGGGAGCAGAAGACAAACTCTTGTATTCCATTTAGTAAAGCTTGCATTCGTTCATGAGTTTAACCTGTAAGTTGAAAGGTTTCTGGTGAATGTCTTTGGATTAGGCAATAATGAAATACTATTCCAGTCTACAAAATATTTGCTCTGAAGTATCTGGTTTAAAAGCAGAAACAACCCCACCCCAAAATCCTCAGTTCTCCATCATCATGTAAAAGTTGAGGGTTTTTTTGGGCAGCTGCATAGTTTCTGAGGCATTCTGGGAGAGCAAATATGGGAGATTCCACTGTGTGGAAGATATATGTCAATTTAAAAACAAGACCTGTTGGATCAATTATGTGTGCACATGTACTATCACTCCAAATCTGCTTATATTGCTTTTCCATGCAAAATACAGGTTCTTGCACAATGCTTCCAGTTTCAATGTATCATGTATTGTAGGCACTGTATTTTGAAAATCTGTAGTAGCTGTTATCCGATATTTATACAATGCGGACTCTGGGTGGCCAGGTATGTGGGACTGACAGCAATTTTTGAGTAATATTTCTTAAAGGAGTTTGAGAAGCTATGTAGTCTTGAAGGGCTGATTCTAGCCTTTTCCCTCCTGTGATCAGTTCTACACCGGCACCACCCTACCCATGGCCCAGGACACTGTTCCAGCCCCCCTGGGGCCATCATTCCCATCCCAGTCACTCTGGAGCAGGGCTGGTCTCCAGCTCCCCACAACCCTGCCCTGCTGAGCCAGGCCCACCCATGGCCTGCATTCCCAGAGAGTTGCCTGACGCCCCAGGCTGGGGCTGCTCCTGCTGCCCGGCTCCTGGCTGGGGTGGGACAAGCACTGGCTGACAGGCCCTGCCCAGATGGGTCTCCTGGGGAGCCCTCATCACCTCCAGTGTTTGACTCTGTGGGACCCACCAGCCTTGGTGGTGCTTGGACAATGTTTATTAACAACATATCAATTACAGGAAAAAATAAAAATCCAAGTAGGCTTTTTCTTAACTGAAACACTTCCCAGGAGACCTTTTCTTCCAATCCAAAGCTCACAGTCATGAGACTTTTGTCCTTTGTGACAATATGTATTAAATTCAATAGCACAAAATGAGTTGTGAGTCAGCCACCACACTCTGAATCATCAAAATACTGCTGTATTATTACCAGACGTTAAAACTGACATGTTGTTCGAGTAGGAAGAGTAATGCAAGTTTAAGGAATCCTTGTGACTCAGTGGTGTGTGTAGGAAGCCCCGTGGTGTTGTGTAATGGGAAGAACAGCCTGGAACTGATCCTGCCAGTTTTTCCTGGGGAAAACCGCCAGAGACTTGAGCTGTTAAGTCAATGTTGCGTTTTAATGAAATTTTTGGCATGTCTAATGCTGAAAGTCCCCTGAAGGGAAAATATTGTAAATCCAGCTGGTAGTGCTAGAAGTTAGGTTCGTAGTTGGGAAGGAGGTTGTTGCTTGTAGTGTTTGTTGGGAACTGGGGAGAGGTGCTGCTTCCTGTCCTGTGGGATTTGCCCTAGGGAAGTAGGGCTGGCAGCTGCCGCTTGGTTCCTCACTGTGAGGGGGTGTTTGCTGTGACTGCTGGCACTGAGCCCTGGACAGGAGCAGGGGTGCAAGAGTACTTGATGGAACCACTGCATGGACACTTGTGTCATAAATGTAGTAAGAGAAATGAACCATGAGCAGATATGTAGGGGAATATGCAGGCCAGGTGGCTTGTGAGTTGTGTGTGTTTCAGTATGGGCCAATACGTCATGAACTTCATGACTGTGTACATAAGTGAGAAAGGAAGCAGTTGACAAAATGTTTATACTGAAAATAAAATTTTACTTCAAAGGCTGCTTGTAGGCTTCAGTCAGTTAGGGAAAATGTGTTTTTTTTACTTGCCCTATGAGTTTCAGAAGCTGTGTTTCAAAGATGCTTTCAGGGTACTTGCATTTGGAAAATATAATCAAATATACTAGTGAAATACCTGTTGCGTATATTTAATAATGATGCAGTTATCAATTGAGACTAATGCATCCTATAACATTAATTTCATAACATAATGTATGTGTGTGCATGTGTGGGCTTTCTCTTCCTAATGGCTGTGAGAGTAGTTTGTTATGTTAGCAGCCTAAAACTGGAGAGTGTTAATAATCCCCATGTTATTTATGTATATCTTTGTGCATTGTGCAGGTTGTAGCCTACATAGAATTATCACTTCTCTGTTGGGTTTTCTCTCTGTTATTTAACTTTCCAGCAGGATCCCACTGAAAGGAAACAAAAGCACTTCTGTCCCTCCCAGATCTGGATGCAGAAACAATACCACTTCTGTTAACTCCTGATTATGGAACTGGGCCATCTCAGCTACATTTCTCTGCTTCCAGAGTATGCAACCAAATAGTTCTACTAAAAGTAGGAGAAAGTTAGCCAGTGAAACAAAAGAGCGATTTAGAGAGATGATTTTATAATCTTAAGTGTATATTTTTCTCCCACATCATCAAAAGCTAATTTGAATGGTATTTGTCTTCAGGGATAAAGAAAAGGAGCAAGTCAAGCCTGCAGTCTTCTGGCAAGCCCAGAATTCCTTGCTCATTGCCTCAAGGCCTTACACCTGTTTTACTCAGTTTTTGGTTGTTTTAATTTTATGTTTCTCTTTGCATGTTTTTTTTTTATCATCCATACAAAAGAGTTGATTCTCAAATTGTTCCTCCTTTCCTACAGTTCTAAAGAGAAAGTGTGGAGAGGTTGTTTTGTGAAGAACATCTACATGCATGTTGGCCACCCTGTAGTGTATTGAGAAGTCTCTCTTTGGATTGGTAGAGAAACTCAAGTGAGAACAAACCATTTAAGAGTGGGAAAGGCTGTGATGGTGCATAGTTGATTACATCAATATGGAAGCTTATGAGATCTCAACATTCCAGACAAAATATTTTATGTGGAAGTAGAGTTCAGACACCTTGAGATGGCTCTGTGCTGTGACTCAAAGTGGGGTTTGATTTATAAATAAGAATGATTAGGAAACTCCTTTTGAAAGCTCTGTTCTGGCCAAACTTAAAACAGTTACGTGCACATATAAAGTTCCAGCTGCTGAGCCTGTGGCTGCAGCCTTGTGAACACTCATGACTTAATGTAAGTCAACAAAAACTGCTGACAATTTTTCACATGCAATAGGTGCTTGAGTCTTTGCAGCTTTGACTCATTTGTGAACTGTTGTACCATTTTGACACTTGCAAGAAGAACATTTGAGACAACAGTATTTCACTTGCAATCCAGAGGCTCCACCCACTTTGTGCTGCCGGAGGCAATCAGTGAAAGAACTTTGACATAAAACAATATGTAAACCTGGGAAGAGAACACAGGTTGCTCATCAAGGCTACTGTTTTTGATGGTCTGCAGAGAAGGAGGAATGCAATTCTAAATCTCATTAAGCTGATGAGTGATGTCTCTCTCTTTCTCTCTGTTGAACGGTTTTGAAATACTTATGCTGAAAGCACAGTTTAACAAAATTCTAAGCTGCCTTCTGAAGATCCCACAGGGCAAAACCTGTAAACATTCAAATGTGATTTCTAAGTTTGCCAAGACAAAACTGCCATGTTCGTGAAAGAACTGAAGGCCACATACTTTATAACTTCTATGCAGGAGAAAGGTGAGGAAAACAGACCTTATAGACCATCTCTACTGGAAAATAAGTGTTTGTAGGAGCCTTAAGAAGCATGGCTGTGATGTTGTTCCATGGTGCTGACTGGATTAAAATGATATATTTTTTTAGTGTATTCTGGCTGCATTTGTTTAATAGTCTATAGAATAAACCCTCTAGTTTACTTATTTGACCCCAAGATTAGCTCAGTTCCTTAAAGCATGGTGCTAATAACACTGAAGTTGGGGGTTCAATCCACATATGGTCCATTCACTTCAGAGTTGGACTTGATGGGGCTTGTGGGTGCCTTCCAACTCAGAATAATCTGTGATCTGCTTTAGGTTACCTTACTTAAATTTGGAAAGAAATCACTATCTTGGAGGCTATAAAACAGAATCTTGGTTTGTGGCCGTAGTGCTAAATTATGAGGTACTCAAGCAACTTCAGTATCTCTGCTGGACTTTTCCACACATGGTTTGCTTGTGCAAACAAAGGCTATGGATGTGAGTTCTCTGTTCAAGATATTTGTATGGGAGCAAGAGGGGCAAAAATAGAGATTAAAGAATTATGCTGCAAAATATTAGATATTAAAACCTATAATAATTTAAATCCTATGAAATAGTTTTTTATAAAATGGTAGGATACTTCTGAATTTTGTCTCTTAAAGGCAACCAAAGAATTTGGCCATTGCCAAAGTTACCTGGGACACTTTTTTGTGCTTTTAGGGACATAACAATTAAATGTAAAACCATAATCTCAAAGATTCAATAATTTGGGGGGGGGAGGGGAGGGTGGTTTGCATGGAAAAGGGACTGAAGTACTTTTATTCACTAAATTAGGAGCAATTCCAATGTAAAAATGAATTCAGTAAAGATCTTTTCCAAGAGCTGGTTTGGTATATCCTGTAGTAGTGCGGATTTCATGTCAAATTTATGAGTTGGTACATTCCTGGTTTTCCCCTATTAAGTTCTTAACAAAGGTTTATCCCAGTCATTCCCCCTTCTCCGCCCCTACCCCAAATAAAGTAAAGCCCTTCCCTCAAACCATGCCCATCACCCAGACCACCCCCAGAACTCCCCTGTCAATCCCCAAAGTCCATGCACCTGCTCTATGTCAATCATTCCCAGCCCTACCCCTGCTTCCAGAATCTTCTGCTATATTCGACGCCCCATTTGATATTTTGTATGTTAATCATCTCTGTTGGTCCCTTATTGGTTGTATGTGTACGTTACTTCACCCTTTATCCCTCCCTGCTTGGTCCAGATTGGTCGATACCCTTTGTGTGCACCCCCCCATAAAAGATGCTGTCACCTCAGTCCCTTGGCTCAGTCCGACCGAGCAGGGCTTGGGGCAATAAACCGTTGACCCCCACTCTGTCTCTGGGCTGAGTCCTTCCCTCAACCCTTTACCAGGACGCGTCGCTACAGATCCTGCTGAGAGGATTTCAATATCCCTCGCTGCTCTGGGACCCAACGGCGAGGGTCTCAGAGTGGCCTCCCTTAATCCAGCGGCTACCTGCGGAGCTAGCCGGGAGCCCTAGGATTTTAGGGAAACGCAGCACTGCCGCAATATCCCAGGTGAGATGTTCAATAAGATTCCCAAATAAAACCAAAGGCTCTTAAAATGAACAGCAAATCCATACTTTATTATAACATTAATTTTAAAATTTTTATTGGAGAAAACACAAATTGGCAGTTTAAGGTACTTCACAAGCCCTTCTTATTCCGGTTTTCTCCTGCCCATTGTAAGCTTGTGTGATTGATTTTAATCAGCTCAGTAGCTTTCTTGGTTGCAGCAAACTTTGCACAAGCTTTTTTCACAGTGGAATGTTTATTTTTTTGATTTTTTTTTTTCTGGAGAGGGGGGAGGCTTGCGTGGCGAGTTTTTTCTTTCTCTGTTTAAGGGGTTTTTTTGTGTGTGTGTGGTTTTTCTTTTTGTTTGCTTGTCCTTTTTTTTTTTCTGTTGTTGAATATTCTTACTACCAGTTGCCTTGCTTGCTTCTAGAAGTGATGGGATTCAGACATGTTAATGCTGCGGTGTTGAAGATGCATTGGCTTCCTACAACCAAGGAAGTTTCTGTAACATCCTGTTTTCAGAGATACATGGCATGGAATCTAGCAGCTCTTCTGCTGTTCTTTGAATTCAAAATTCTGCTGCAGTCCTTTCACTAGCTTGGCATTATGTTCAGGAACACGTGCCTGTATTGGCAGTTGTTCAAGAAGGTGCATAAGAACTTGTTTTTTAAAATGCAAATATTTTATTGTTTTCTAAATGGTCTTTTCCTTCTCTTTTTGCCCTTTTTTATGTTCTTTGAATGTACAGGTGAATTTTCTAAAATGCAGGACGAAGGAAAGCAGACAGGAAATGTTCTTAAAGTTGTATTTCACAGTCCTTGACTATTTTGATGCTTGTGTTATTGTCTCTTTTGAAACAGAAGTTTGCCTTTATTTTCAGTCTCCTGAAATTGCTTCAGTTTTCTTCATATTTCAGTTAATAAATTAAGCATTCCTACTTTCCCCAACCTGTCTCTTATGATACTCTCCATATATGTAATATAAGTGCAAGCAATTTTGCTGTCTTCCACTGTTTGCTAAATGTATTCAGTGTTTGAACCAATACTGAGATTTGCTATGAACAGTTGTGGTCAAATCTATGATAAATTATCTTTTCATCAATGTTACTAAATGTAGCACTCAGACTATTTGCCAATTAATATGCTGTCATCTTGGAGGAATTTGTGTGAAACTGGGTTACACTTGCAAAAAGAATTCCTGTAGTTTCTTCAGGATATGGAAAATTACATTTAGGATTGATCTTCTTTTCTCTCCACTTCTTTCCCCTCCCCCAACAACTTTTTTCCTTTCTCCTTCTTCTCTGTCGATACACTCATTATTTTCTGAATGAATGCCAACACCGTAGCAGATTTTTCAAAGACTCTCATCGTAGCAGACATTTTGAGTTATGGCTTTGACAGATTGCACATTTTGAAAGTGCGATACTGTAGCAAGCTTTTTAGTAAATTTGGCAGACTACATACTGTCTTGAAATCCACTGATGAAAAGTGAAAAATCTATTAGATGTAGGTTGGCAGGATACATGTGACCTGCTGACAGGCTGTGCACATTTTTTATTTGATTCTAGGAGCAGGGAATCCAATTCTCAGGAGTTTATGAAGAATTTCAGTAAATGTCACTTACAGAATGAAAAAACATCTTGGAAGAATTAGATTGTAGGAGATGACTAAAAAAAGTGTTGCAAAAGTCTTTGTCTTACACACAGGGATTTTACTGAAATTATAATTGCTGAGTTAAGAACTTGCTGGACAGCTGGGCCCAGAGAGTGGTGGTGAATGGTGCTGCATCCAGCTGGCGACCAGTTACCAGTAGTGTTCCGCAGGAATCTGTGTATCTGTGTGGGGCCCGGTCCTGTTTAATATCTTTATGGATGATCTGGATGAGGTGATAGAATGTACCATTAGCAAATTTGCACATGACACCAAGCTGGGTGGAAGTGTTGATCTTCTGGAGGGTAGGAGGGCTCCGCAGAGGAATCTGGACAAGCTGGATCGGTGGGCCAAATCCAACAATATGAGGTTTAACAGGACCAAGTGCAGGGTCCTGCACTTTGGGCACAACAACCCCCGGCAGCGCTACAGGCTGGGGACAGAGTGACTGGACAGTGACCAGAGAGGGACCTGGGGGTGCCAATTGATAGCAGCTGAACATGAGCCAGCGTGTGCCCACCAGGCCAAGAAGGCCAATGGCATCCTGGCCTGTATCAGGAACAGTGTGGCCAGCAGGACCAGGGAGGGTCTTCTTCCTCTGTACTCAGCACTGATTAGGCAGCGCCTTGAGTAGTGTGTCCAGTTCTGGGCCCCTCAGTTTAGGAAGGATGTTGAGATGCTAGAGCATGTCCGGATAAAGGCAACAAGGCTGGTGAAGGGTCTGGAGCACAAGTCTGATGAGGAGCAGCTGAGAGAACTGGGGTTGTTTAGCCTGGAGAAAAGGAGGCTCAGGGGAGACCTTATCACTCTCTACAACTCCCTGAAAGAAGTTTATAGCCAGGTGAGCGTTGGTCTCTTCTCCCAGGCAACCAGTGACAGGACAAGAGCACACAGTCTTAAGATGCACAGGGGGAGGTTTAGGCTGGACATTAGGAAGGAGTTCTTTACAGAAAGGGTGATTGGCCATTGAAATTGGCTGCCCAGGGAGTTCGGGGAGTCACCGTCCCTAGAAGTGTTTGAGGAAAGACTGGATGTGTCACTCAGTGCCATGGTCTGGTTGACAAGGTGGTATTAGGTCATAGGTAGGACTCAATGATCTCAAAGGTCTTTTCCAACCTAATTGATTCTGTGATTCTGTGAATAGATAGGAACCACAATAGTAATATATGTTATGGTGCTAAAGAGCTGCTTTGATTATGCCCCATTCCTGAAGAAAGAATTTGCAAACAGGAAATCCTTTTATTTTCCAGTGCTTAAAATATAGGCTTACACTTGCAGTTTCGACTCTCCATTTTTGATGTTGGGGCTGAGGTACTCAGCATTCCATGACAATTCTGCAGGAAAGAGCTCAGCTTCCACAAGCAGAAGGGATTTTGCAACACTTTGTTTGCAGGCAGAATGCTGCTCTGAGGAATTTCCCTTGTGGCTTTGAAACCTGTTACCCTTGGTGGTTTCTCAAAAGGTGTATCTGTTATACACAGGATGAAAGGGAATTGAAGTTAATACTCAGTACATATTGATGCCTTTTCCTGGTCTTAAAATTAAGAGAGCTGAACACAGTTAAGAGGGAAAAGGGTTTTTACCTTGGTATGTGTTTAAGGATCCTCAGGTGTGCTGGAATGCACATCGAAATGCACCCCGAAATCCCCACCGAAGGAATGGCCACACAGTATGTAATGTGTATACAATTATATGCCTTGCAAAAGTTAGCATATCTATCAAAGATTCCCCAATGAGGAACCCGGGTGAGACCCCTCATATGAGGAACTTTCCCCCTGGATGGGCCTATCTTTGTTTACAGAATGTGTTCTGGAGAGGACCTTACTTTCTGGGGTTTTTAGAATGTTTAGTCTCTTGGCTTAACAAAATGCTACGTCTAAGCGGAGTTATCAAACAAAAGAATTATAACTATGTAGGCTAAAAGCACTAAGAGTACATAAAAGCTATATAAAAGGGGTATAAAAGAAAAAGCAAAAAATCATCATGGCATCAATACAGACACAAGAAGCACCCTGTGTGTGCCTGTGGTTAACCTGCGGTATCATGAGTTTAATTTGAATACTCAGGTCATGAATTTGGCACAGGGGTGACAGGACCCTCCTCTGCATCTTTGACTACATATTTTCACTTCACCTCCACCTTTGCACTGGAATTGCCTTTTGGCAGCCTATGGTTAGTTGAGTCAAACTGCTAAGCTAGCTAAAAACTAATAACAACACAAAAGAGAAAAGTAGTTCACAGCTGGATTGGGAGGCTCAGTGGGCATGTGGATAGTAGTACTTGTGCAAGAGGAGGAGGAAATATACTGTTAGGGCAGGCAAAAGGTGGAACTACATTTTTGGTAGTGGCTTAACTTTGCAGGTTTCTTTAATTCTATGACCTGTACTCATCAGAGAAATAATTGGCTTCCTAATTCTTACCAAAACTGTTGTAGGACTTAGGATGATATTCAAATGATCTACAAATGACCTACATTATGCTTCATTGAAGTATAAGTGCATCTTAATGGTAGCCATAAAATTCCTGCCTTGGATGATAACAATAGTGGAATATTAAAATAGATCTTACCAAAACAGATAAATTGTCTGTCATGTTTTCTGTCTTGTATGTGTTTGGGACTTCCACCTTTTTTGCATTGCAGTAAGAATGGACTGTTCTGTTATTTTAATATTCTATATTTCCACTGACAATGTGCAGCCTTAGCACTGACCCTATTGTGATGTACTAGTGAAAAAAAGACATACAAAACTTTACTTATTACTTCTGATTAAAATTTGCACAGGCAGGCTAAAGCAGATGTATTTCCTTTCTTTGCAAGTTTTAGGGATATTAAATTGGAAAGAGGATTGATAATGAAATGATGAAACAGACTCTTTAACAAGAAAAAGGACTATAAAATTTTTAAAACTCCAAACTACGGATTTCAGAGTCCATAACTTGGATTTTAGTATTTGAAGCTGATTCCTACTTCTAATACTAATTTTGTGTCTCAAAATATGAAATAATGAATGCATTTCTCAGATGAGAAACAGGATGTAGGAATTATGATTCCTAGAAAATTCTTTAAGTTAAAGCTTTGGGTTCTTCTTTTTAAGACTTGACTGTTTTAGGGAGACCTATTCTGTTTTTGAAAGACCGATGCTGGCACTGAACATAGTGCATAACTTAAAATGTCACAGGAAGTTGCATATAGAAGTGTCCTAGGGGACTGAAGGTGTTTGTAGTTTCTCTGAGTGAGTGAAGATGTAAAAGAGAGAAATTACAGACTTACAAAGATGCTTATAAGGACATTGATACTGGTTTTTACGTATGAGACACGGCCAACTGCTGATACTCAGTGTGGGTCTCTCCTATGAGGCACTTCCACATAGCAGCTAGATATCCAAGGAAAGTGATGCACGATTTGTAGACTGCCAAACAAATCTCAGCCGTGAGAAAAGGATCTGAAGATGCAAGGAAAAATAGGTGATGTGGAAAAGTGGTCAGATTGCCCAGTTGACCACTGATATGTGAAGTCCCCTTTCCAGCACAGATGTCCTCCCATCTCACCCCAACCCTGCCTCAGAGCTGCTTGACAAACATGGGTCAGGCAGCCTGGTGCTGATGTCTGAGCACACCAGAGAAAGAAAATTAAAAATAGGTGATGTAGAAGTAAAGAGGATGGGGGCAAGGAATGTGGGGAAATAAAGCTAAGGAGAAAGTGCTAGTAGAGAATTTGGAGACACTGGGGTAAAGTGAAAGGACGATGCATATAAGAGTGGAGAAGGAAGTATTTGCTGTTTGGTATCCTTCACCTTGAAATACAGGAGTGTCTGAGTTGTGGATAACTGTACAGAGGTTATAGAGATACTAAAGTGGTCAGATTCGTAAGGTTGGGTCTGGCAGGGTAGATGGTAGCACACAATCAACTATAAAAATTAAGATGGCATTTCTTTCTATGATTTGTGTTATAAACAAGATATTTATAGAGTTAAGGTGATATTTTATGTGTTTGCTATAAACAGCATAGTATTTTTCTCTGAAACTTCAGTGTATTCTATTGTGAAAGGCAGCATATCAGACAGAACACATTTTTTGTTTTGCTCCACTATGTCAGCTCCCAGTTTAAGTATTAATTTAGAATAACGTACCACCCATCAATCACATCTTCCATGTCTTCGTACTTTCCTTTGTTGTCATCTTCAGACTTAAACTAGCATGTTCCAAATATGTGTCAGTCTTTAATCGGTGTAGCCAGAATGGCATCCAACCTTTTGCAAGTTCTAGTGTACTTCTTCTGAACCGACATCTGATCTGTCAAATTCACACCTCCTGAAAATGTGAAGATGTAGGCAACAGGGTTAGTATAAGAATTACGAAATTGTGAGACAAAATGTTTAAATGCTTTTCAGTAAATTCTTTTTCTTAACACCATATATAATACTGTCATTTCATCATTTGTATTAAATGTGTATTTAAAAAAGAAATAGTTCCCCAAATTAAAATCATTCTCCCAATATAAATACATAAAACTATCATCCTTAGAACTGAAGGCATTATCTTTGGGAAAAATAAGGTCACATTTATTGCAGGTCCTTATTTGTAAGGAGCAAGATAATTGTGAACAGTAAGGGTTGACTTTCAAAAGGAGAAAAAAGAAAATCCAAAGATTACATGCAAGTGGTCCTTTTTGCTTTCTTCTTCTTATTTTTTTTCTTTTTTTAAAAACTTCTGTTTCCTCTTTGAATGCACACTAATATATTTTACTGAGCTATGAAAATACTTTCTTCAGATCACTGGGGAGGAATTGATGCATATGATCAACCTACTAATAGAAAGAATTGAAAATTCCTTGCGGGTGCATGCATTTGTATTAAATTCAAATGTACAATATTTTTGGACTAATCAGTTTTGCCCTTGTATGACATATACAGAGGCATCTCTGCAGATAGACTGCACCAAGATATATTAGGGACTGAGATGAAGTAGGCAACCACAAGTGACTAAGGGCTAAAATTGCCATGTGACCTGTTCACTTGCTCTCAGGTCACTGTTCAGAAATATGAAGTCTCTATTCAAGGCCTGTTGTGTCTCAGTGAGACATGTGAGTAAATTATGCATTAGTCCTTGGAAGAGCTTGATTTATCAAGCAAATGAATGATGTACTGATGGTGATGAGTTCAGTTTATGGTAAAGAAACACTGACTCCTGAGTAGAACAATGGTTAGAGTACTTACTCAGCAGTGGAAAACCTAGGACTGACATCATAACTTTTGTTAAAGAGACGTGAATCCTGAACTCTCACTTCACAAAAGAGTGCTGTGGCCTGTCTCAGGGTTCAAGCAAGTCTACGCTGGCAGGGTGAACAATTTCACCTGTGACAAAGAGTGCAGAAAGGATGATCAGCTTGAGACACCACCAAGAAACAAGTAGAAACTGAAGTATGGACACTCATGGGAATGTTAGAGAATGAGGAGAAGGGATGCTGCTGGTGTTGCCTATGTGTTCTGTGTTAAGGACTTATTGAAGGGGTGCATCAGCAGCACTGGAAAACAGGATCACACCCTACAACAGCAAATCCACAAAGAAGTGATTTGGTTTTATTAGTATGTAAATGCCACTTGAAACATTTACTTATTCATTTACATGACTCTTGTCCTAATCAGAAGCCCTCTGAATTTGATGAGCTTTTCCATTTACTTTTACAGTGCAGACTTACGCTGTAAATTTAAATTTGCCTCTGAGTCTCTCAAAGAAGTGTTGTAATACATTTCAAACAATGTTTACTGGTGATGATATGAGTTGTCATTTTGATTACAAAAAGAGGCTCTGCGGGGAGTTGCTAATAGTAACTCTGATAGAGAGTCAAACCATAAAAGACTAGAGGGACTCAATATAAATTATAACTGTGCTTTAATTTACAATTGTTGTCTTGCAAAATGTTCTCTGAGGAATCTTTTGAAAATAAGTCATCCGTACAGCCATTTTTAAAGGAAAAGGGACTCTGGCAGAATGAAACTTTGCATTGTACCTGTGGACAGTAACAAATATTCAGATTTTTTTATTTTAATAATACAGTGCAAAATAAAATATTTGAAATACCAAACAAGACATTTAAAATTCGAGGACTGTGAGTCTGATTCTTTTTATCAGCAAAATGTGGTTTCTTCCTTTATTGCATCTGAGAGCAAGACCATATTAACCCCAGGCAGCATCAGCCATAAAGTTAAAGTGACAGCACTATGTTCCTCAAGGGAGAACGTGAAGTTGCTTCTTACATTTGCATCAAAGATCAAAGCACAGTTTGGGATAGATGCTGACTGAAAATACAAAATTCAAAGGATATTTAAGGCTAATAGCTCTAATTAGTAGTCCACTAGAGTGCTTTAGTGGCAGAATGAGAATTTCATACAACATATCATAAAGAAAGGAGTCTCTCTAGCTGAAACTAAACAAAAATCTGATTTCAGCCAAAAATTTACCTGCTTTTTTGTTATCTACTATGAAATAAGATTAAAACCAAGATTTTTTTTGTTGTTGTTCTTTGGTTTTTTGTGGGTTTTTTTGTCAATATATAATACTTCTCACCTTTCAAAACAGTAACAGCATTTTAAGACTATAAGGTAATTTTCAGGTGTGGCAAGAAGCCATATGCATTATCAGATTTGTGATAACTTGTCATTAATTAAGTCCTCTTCTTTTGTGTACGGCAGGAATAGGCAAATCAGATCCTGTGCACAGCTCACTAATAGTGGTCTGAGTCCTTGGGCAACAGGAGTGCTTGCTGCAGTCTGTCATCCTGACTTCTCCTTTTCTCTACGTGCACTAAGCAATATTTAGACTGTAATCAAGAAATCATGCTGTTTTAATTCATCCTATTATCATATTTATTTCTTGAATTTCATTCCTGTGGTGAATTTAACTATCTGCTATTTTATGTAATTTCTTATGTAAAGCCTCAGTTTTAGAGGTTCTACAACTAGGAATAAAATGCATTAAACCACACGCAGTAGCATGGTTAAAATGACCCTTTGTTCCCATCTGCTGCTTGCTTACGCAATTTGAAATTATGTATGCAGGAAGTAAGGCTATTTAATACTCTGTGAATTTGCACAGAAGATTGATCCAAAGTGATATTATATTTTTCCTGTAATTGTAATGCATAAAGAAAAAAAAAAGAGGTTCAATGACTTCTTTGTTTTTGCTGTAGTTTAAAATTTGTCTTTTAAAATAAAAAAAAAAATTGGCTTAGAGAAGTGAAGAGAAAAGGTATCAGTTGTGACCAGAATGTAAGAACTGTAATATAATATATCTAAAAACTTACTTGTCTTTCTCTATTGGCTAACATCTGATTTGCCTTTTTCTATTGGTGAGTTTTCCTAAACTCTGAGCTCAAGCCAAGTAATCCTTTAGGGATGGACAGATATGCCTAAAAAAGCAACCTGAAGCCAGATGACCCTGGGGATGTTGTGAAATGAGTATATGTTTCAAAAGAGAAGCCCAAATAAAAAGAAAAAGGTGCATGTTTCGCATTGCTCTTTGAGTTGGCATACCCAGTCTGGCAGCACTGAGCTGCTTAGGCATTTTGAAGGTGGACATATGAAATTACACATGCAATGAGCTGGGATTCTTGGTCTACAAGGTTTTCCAAATGCCTCTTGAAACAAAAGGGATATTTTGCATATTAAATCAATTTAATTTTCCATATAGAAACAATAAGCCCATGGTAAAATATGGGATTGGTGTCGAACGGCAGCAGTATAAAGCAATCTCGTACCTGACTTGAGTATTCAGTAAAGGAGTTATTCTGAGAGACTTGGGATGTCCAGCAGAGCAGTCCTCATTTCTAGCCATTTCTCTGCAATTCCGGAACAGGCTATTTCCATATCTCAACATAGTCTATGTGATACTTTGCAGTGAGTCTTGAGGGTAAGCACTAGATGCTAAATCATGAACACTAAAAATATGACCACAGAAAAGAATAGTTTTTGGATCTTTCTTGCTCACCTCATTAAAAGCTACACAGATTTTGGAACATTGCTCTTAAGGGAGATCTGAAGTTGTGCATGAATCTTTTAATTAACAATTTAAAAGAAAAATTATTCTCTTTGTGCATATCAGCTTATTCTTAACAGGGTGATCAAAATGATATGCAAGGGACAAAAAAAAGCAAGTCTGAAAGCTGGCACAACATGTTACACCTGCGGTTAGATTTCAGACATTTTTCATATGCAATTAAAATGCATTATATCTTTGTACAGGAGCTTATTTAGGAAGTATGACATGAAGAAATTATTTGAGTGATATGACTTACCATATTCTTATGCATTTAGTAATCTTTAAAAGATTCCCATTAAAATGAATGTTTGGAATCAACAATAGTCTTGCCTATTTAAAAAATTTCCAAATGTAATTGCAATAATGCAATCTAATGTATTTTTACAGAAAATCCCAAGTGGTTTTTATAATTCAATTCAATTCCATTCAAATCAATTAAATTCATCCCAATAAATTTTTACAATAAGAATGTTATTTTTTAAATATTGCCTTTAAAAGGATTGTCAGAAAAAAAAGTATTAATGTAAAACTTGGGAACAGTGCCTTACTATTTATTGATGTGAGATGCTCCAAACTTTCTTATAAAAGAATGGCTCTTTCATGATATATATATATCTTGAATTTCTAGACTCAGTTATTACTTAGGGATGGATCAGCCACCCGTTGCCTTGAGTGTCCTTTTTCCTTTAATCCTTTCAAGGTGACTTTAGTAGTTATGTCTCCAGACACAGCAGGAGCAGAGAGAAACAGGGAGGAAAGAATATCAGCCAGCCTGTAAATACGTGGGCCAAAAGCACAATTTGACATGTTACTACGTGCTAACTGGTTGTTAAATTTTAGGGACAGCCAGGAGCTAACTTCCCCTAGTTAATACGTACTGAGGCACATGGCCATGGAAATCAAAATGGTTATGTTTCTCTCCACACCGAGTATATTTATTCACATGACATAAAAAAAAAAATCTTTGATCAAAGCTATCTAGACACCTTATTAAGTACAATTACTGAAGGCATGTTTCCTAATTGTAGCAGCTGTAATGAAATCTTAGGCTAAGACAGTGACTGTGGAGAGTTTAAGCTCCGTATCTGCTGAATGCCTACTTGGAGTTTAAGAGGAGAGTTCAATTCACAGCTGTCACGTATGGGCATGTTGGAGTAATCTCACAGACTTTCTCTTTTTCCTGTCTCTACTACCCCTCAGAATCTAAAAACATTTTATTAACAAAACAAGAAATAATAATGAGGAGCTGTCTCAGGAAGAAATATGGGTCAAAATGCAATAGGGTGTAGATAATTATCTTCAGTTAAGCACCCTGGCTGTTTTTGCTCTGAAACCACTTATAAGTAAGAACTGGCCTCTGTGTGAAGTAGAAGAGCCCTGCTGATAGTGGATTGATGCTCTCCATAGGAATGTGAGCTTCAGAATTTTGCTAACAAAAGCGGCTACAATTATGGCCTTTTTTTTTCTTTTCTTTTCCCCTGTGTGTGTGTCTCAAGAGGTGAACTGCTAAATTAGAAGCTGTGATTTGTATTCAAATTGGAGATGGAAGAATATCCACTAACTTTCAATTTAATTGCTTGTGTTGCTGAGTGGGTTGGGTTTGAGGTGTTTGTAGCATTTCAGAGTGATGGTTCTGCAGCAGACTGACAGAAGACTGCTTGTACACTTAGACATCTTTCTCTCAGAGCGGGAAACCTGAATGTATTGATTTATTCCTATGTTTAGAATACAATGAATGAAAATGGTACCTTATGCGTTCTGAGATCTATGCCTGAACTGAGCAGACTGGAGAAACTGTAACAAATGCAAGAACAGTCTGTTAATGATTCAGTTTAAAAAGAGAATGGAAATATCTTTTGTCAGCTGACAGAAGTGTCTGAACACTTAATGATATTAGTTTTGATTCAGTAGAAGAATTATCCTGTGAACAGCAGGGAGGTTAGTTTACTGTTGTTTACTCTTGTCTTTCTTGACTTCTATGGAACAAATATACAAAAGGAGGGATTGAACTTGTTTGAAAAATTGAATCAATTAAAATTGATAGAGTGAATACTTTTCCTATCAAAACTGTATTTATAGCTCTGTTTCAAATAGGAAAGATGAGAAATTCATCAAAATGAAAATGGGGACTTGGATGGATATAATCATGAGGGTGTTCCCTTACATGTATAATTCCATTACATTTTAGATTCAAGGGTGTTTTGTGTTATACATTTTCACTGCTTGTGGAAATGAGACAAGCAAAACTCCTATCTGCATTTTGCTCACTAAATTGAATTGGGCAGTAAACAGAAAGCCACTTATAAGTTCATTCTGCTGATTTGCCTAAAGTTTGTGAATTCAGTAGAGAAGGCTTGTGATGGTTCCACAGACAAGAATGCATATGGCTTACACTACAGGTAGAAATGGATCTCTTCTCTGGGGTAACCACATGATTCATGAAATGGAGGCAAACACTAGAGGAAACTAGAGGAACAGGACTTTACTGGCTTTTTCAAACTACTATATGAATGTCCTTTTAATCCTCCCCAGGGATTTGTAAGCATGTGCCAGAAATAAACAGCTGACCTAAGGAAGAGAATTTTCCCCTGTGCATCTGCTTGGGTTATAGGTTTATGGTGGTACCGAGCTGTGGAAATCAATCTTTTGTAATCTCTGCCCTTTATGCTTTACTCAGAGGGCTGCTTTCGCATCTATAAATAATCCATTTGTGGATCTGTTTGAAGATAAAAGAGTCTGGCATGCAAAAATGCTTTGTCGTGCTCTTCAGTTACTTATCCAAAAGTGAATGCACAAAACCTGGGGTGTTTTGGGTTCACCTTATTGATTAAGATGTTCTTTCCTCTAAAATGCTGTTAATGCAGATTGCATTTTCAAGACAAGGCTTATAGTCCAGGCAAGACTTAAAAATTTATGTTGTCTATAAAATCCTATTAGAATAAACCTGTCCAAGTCTATCCTGTAAGCAAGGGCCCAGTGTATAGAGGTAACACAAAGGAAATATAAAAATCTGCAGGTAGAGCTGTTTATGTCTGTGTACTGTACTTCCCAAAGCTGTCCAAGACAGGGGGGAGGAAGGGTGGCACCAGTTTTTTATAGTGATTGTATTATTCTTAAGTTTTTACAGCTTCAAGTATGTTGACTAATTGAAAACTAGCAATCCTAAACTGAAAAAAACCCCAACCCCAGACATCTGTTACTGTGGCTCCCTTTCCAGAAATGGTTACATTATATGATAAGCTCTTTTTTTTTTTGCTTTGTTAACAGCATTTATTTTGAAGTCTTGTTCATTCGCCCCATTCCCATTGTGCTCCCTTCTCCTTTAGCCAGGTGGAACTGCTTCTGCCTTGTTGCCTCTTCTCTGTTTCCTTGGAAGAGCAGAAATTTTCCGCATGTATCTAGGTGACAAGCCATGGATGGAAGATATTTTTTATTACTTAGGAGATATTTATTGTTCCTTATCTTTAGGGACAAGGCTGTCTTTGCAGTGGACCACAGAAAGTGAAGAGCCCTATGACTTAATATGGAGAGAGGGGAGGACTATTACACTTCAGAAGTACATCTCTCCCACTGTGGGTGTGAAAGGCAGGGGGACCTTTATCTCACAGTCTAACTGTATCTGAACTGACCTTCTGATAAGTGTGCTTTCCCTTGTGTTGTTTTCAGTGCTGGATCTCTTTGGAGACAGCGTTTGTTATTTTACTGAGGTGATAGGGGTTTATAATGATGCAGAAATCCAACTCTTCTCCACCATTTGCTTTGAGACTCTTAGCTTGCCTGTTTGACTATTCTCACAAAGCCTTGCATTATCTTTTCCTGACTTATGATCACTTAGGAAGATATCTTGAAAGTTATGCTGACATAGGTTTTCTGATTTTACAATTGCCTTCCGTGAGCTTGCTTTTAAAACCAAAAGCAGCAAAACAATGTAGCTGTTTAATGCACCTCTTCCATTGGTGGGTATGGGCTGGAAGTGCCAGACAAAGGCCATTGTCTTCTGTGGGTCACGGAATAGCTGAGTCTGAGCCACAAGTTTCTCATCTTGTTTCAGTTTGATTCTTATCTGCTGTTTTAGGTACCCCTATTACTCTTGGCACAGGTGAGATCAGCAGTCTTGGTTAAGTGGGTGTCCTCAAGTTTCACTGACTTTTGAGTGTGAAGGAGAATTTAATTTTTCAAAAATATTTTATAAATTGAGTAATTGGTATAAAAACAAGGTCAGAAAATTCTTTTCTAGAAAAGAAGGAAAAAAGAAACAAGGATGTCTTTAAGGCTAACACAATTAAAATGATAATGTAGAAAAGTGGTTAGTGCAGAGCTTACTACAGTGAGGATCCAAATTATTCAGGCTAATGAACTGGCTTAAACTACACTCTTTGCTCTGTGAGAGTATATTGAAGGCATGCATTTGTTTCTGTTATCCTAGGTCCTAAAAAGAGCTCTATAGGCATAATTGGATTTGCCATTTTTAGGATGGCAGCAGCACTATCACCCTGCATATCTATTGTGTTTAGCTAAGGTTGTGTTGTCATTACCATTTTGTGAAGGTGGGTTTTCTTCGCCCATGGTATTCTTCACAGCAGGCAGTTCTTCCAAATCTGATCTCAGCTTCCATTCCTGTTGTATTCCTCTTTCACCTTGTCACAGACAAACCAGAGTTCCTGACATACTGCTTGGGTGGTTGCCTTTCAGAGAAAAGTATTGCAGAGGCATTCTGTACTTGGACAAGGAATTCCTGTTTGAGGAGAGGTCTGAAATTAAAAGTCCAACTTACAGAATTTAAAAGAAATTTTTAGGAACTGTGGTTTAAAAATATTTGCTTTATTTCCTTGCTTGTGGTGGACTTGTTCCTTTTAACATTCTCAGGAAGCATGAGAACGGCCACTTGGTCACGTAGCTTATTTGCATGCAGTGAGCTCTGCAATAGCAGTGATACAAACATTGGAGTCCTCCAAAAAACCCAGGAGCTGTATCTGATTGGAGCAGCTGAAATAGTAACGAGCAGCTGAGAGCAACTGGATAAGGCAGAAGGAATTTACAAAGAACACACTCTTCAGATCTTCCTTGGTTGCAATGAATTGTAGGTCAATGTTAATGCCATAAGCAGCTCCATATTGTAGAAACTATCTGTGAGTCTATTTGTGTGCAGGCAAATATCTGCTAAAATTGAACTATTTGTGGGAGCTACAAAATGCCTTCATAAAACTTCTCCTCCTTGCTAAATATATATGGGTGACTGTCCTAGCTTTGCTAGCTCTAGAAATATTTAAATATCAGATCTCTCTGAGATGCTGGAATTAGTGGGTTCTGCTAATTACAATTCTGTATAAAGTTTTCAGGAGGCTTGATATTAACTTGAGAAAAATTGGAACTTCATCTCTAGCTTTCAGCTGCAACAAGAAGGATGTTATTGACCTATTAAGATAAACTGCAGAAAAGAAGTACCTTTAAGTATTTGATTTTGGTTTATAATTGAGTCTCGCAAACCCTACTGAAGTTTGTTTAGCTTTTGCCTTAACCTTTCTGAATATTTAGTATAGGTACTGGTTTAATGGCATGCACACCTGAAATAACTATCTAGAGACCTCATTCTTCGGAGACTATATAATACCCAATAGTACAATAACATCTGGTAGCAGAAGACAACTGTAAAGGGCTTTAGACAAACACACTTTGCTTTATTGTTGACATAATGAAGAGACACATATGGAACTTGGTGTTCCTAAAGGAATGTGTTGGTCTGCAAATAGAAATGCAAAATGGAGAAATCCAAGCAGTTAATTTCCATTCTACATTATGAAATTAAAAATATGCTGATCTGAATAGGAACTGTAAAAATGCCTTTTGACATTTGAGAACACAAATAGTGGGCTTTTCAAGGCTATTAAAACAAATTCCATCCACACTGGCAGAGCTGTTTTTAAAATACTTTTGTTAACTAATGACTTGTGCTATGTTTTGAAAAATATGGTCTCCCTTAATAAATTATTCAAGTTATTTAAAAAAGTTAATTTCATACTCAAATTTTCTAATGCAGTGGTTCTAAATTTATTGATACATAAACTACAATGCTTTTAAAATCAGGATAAAATGCTGAAGATAAAACCTGTGTATGCACTGATACTATTATACTGTCCACTAGACAGTAAAACAGAGGCATAACCCCAAGTATTCATGGGGTTTTTTTCCCTCTGTAATTAATAATGCGCCTTGCTGTGATTTTTTTTTTGTGTCTGATTTAAATACATTTTCAGATAAATTATCTTGGAAAGCCTTTATAAAAAGGTCTGACATTAATAATCTTACTTGTTCAGAATCTTATGTTGAGTAATATTTTCTGCAGAAACTTGCTAGTTAAGTGTTACTCAGCATTAATAAGAATATCAAAGTTTTCTCCAATGATTGTATGGAACATCTTGTGTACTGAAGACTGTTAAATGAGCTTGCAATGTTCATTCTTCAGAAAACTGAAAAGGGGGTGTGGGTATCCTGAAAGCCTACTGAAAATCTTTCTTTTTATCTCAAAAATGAAAAATTAAAAAAGGTTTTAAGTGGATTGTAGAAAAGGACACAAAGTTTCTTAACACTCTCAAATGTTTTTCTGGGAGTTCATGTGTGTAATAATAAAGACTCCAGTCTAAGAATGAAGCTTTGCTAACAAAACAGGTCTAAAACTTTTATTTTTAGCGGAAAAAGAAAATAAAGGGAAAAAATGATTCATTTGAATATCTATGTATATGAAGATGGCATTTATAGACTTTGACGTTTTTCCCAGAAATGTCAAATCATTTTACAAACACTCATATAACATAAGCTGGCAACTAAACATTGAAAAAACAAGTGTGTATTGGTACCTCTACTTTACAGAAAAATGAGAGACTAGCAGAGCAGACACTGATTTTCCTGGGATTGCACACAAAGTCACTGTCAGAGTAATGGAAATAGCTAACGCTATTAATTTCTTGTACTTGATTTTAGCCATGAAACAACAGCTTCTCCACTGTGATTGAAATCTGAGGCTAAATGTGGCAAATGACAGAATGAAGAAAAAATAAATGTTGTTTGTATTTCAAGATAATGAAGTCTCATTTCAGGCAAAGTATATGTTGAAAAATCATGGTTTATGATGGAAGTAGTCTTTCTTAGGGTGCTTTTGGGAATTTGTGACAATATGTTCAAAACAATACTTGAGTTGCTGAAATTTGCTCTGAATAAAATAGACCATACAACTATTTGTGAATAAAGTAGCCTAGAAGATTATCCTGCATTTGACATATAGATTTATAAGACCATACCTGTTTCTCTTAACAAGAAGATTCAAGCTACAACAAAACTATCTGCTGGCGAGAAAGAAAGGAATGTTTTGGCTGGCAGTGTTTATAAAGCTGGTGATCTACCTCCACAGTTTTATGTCCTCTCTTAGCCCACAGCTATGTTTATTAACACCCTTAGGTGAGGGGTAGGGTCTCAGTCTCAGAAAAAGGAATCAGGGAACAATGTCTTCGTGGCACAGGCAGGAACCTGAGCAGATGTGGGAGTCTCTGTTCTGCCTCTTCATTGCATGATCTAGACCAATGCTTACCTGTATTTCCAGGAAAAAAAGGAGGGAGGACAAAGGAAAGCCCTCTCTTTTCCCCTTACTCTCTTATGCATCTGTCTGTGGGTCATTTCATTAGGAAAGTTTAGCATGGGAGAAGCTTCTTGTTTAATGCAGATATTGGTAGATGCAGATATTGGTGTGGCAATGACGATGCAGACCCACAAATTTCAGTCACCTGGTGGCTACAATCCTCAGATCAGGCCACTAGGAGTAGTTTTATTGTCAGTCTCAGTTATGTTAGTCAGTTATGTTATTTAATGCATGTTACTATCTTGGCTGATAGATACCGCCTACATTGCATTTGTGGCTATTTACATTTTCCCCACTCTCCTTAGCCATCAAGTCAAGCTTGCAGTCGCTTTTAGCAAACCTTTTCCAGCAAGCAGATCTTAAAAGCCTATTCTGATCCCTAAATACATATTGCACAGGTGCCAGTGTGCTTCAGGAGGAAATGTCAGCCTGCTTCTTTTCATGTCAAAAGAGAAAATTATTTGAGTATCATGAAGTAGCGGCAGCTCACAACAAAGTGTGTTCAGCTAGGCCAGAGCCTATCCTGTGTCACGTTAATACTCCAAATAAGATAATCAACAGAAGAGTAAACAAGAACTGTGAATCTGAGAGTCAACATCCAAACCCTCACAATCCAAATGATCTCCCCTACTTCATGCTGAATAAGTGCTACTGGTGGGCATTACAGCCTGGTTGGTCTTTTTAGCTGTCTCTGCTAGACAGTTGACCCGCTGCTCTTTCTAGTTTGATTTAGTGGATATTTAGGCATTTTCAGAACTTACGGTAGGATTTTTTTTTATCTGTTTGTATGTCAGTGCATTCATACTCTGTGATTTCTCAAAAGAAACTTCTGAAAGAGTTAAAAATCCAGGAAAATGGATTTTGTTACACTACGCTTAACTCCAGTGCAGCATGAATGCTCTTTAATTGATTGTTACGGTCAACACATTACCTAGTATGTCCTGTTTTCCTTCTTTTTTTTAATAGCTTAGAATATATTTAGTTCAGTTATATATTTGATAGCTGCAAATATCCTTAGATTTAGGATTTAAAAATTACATTTAAATAAGAATATACATTGTTTAGGGGGAAAGAGTTTTCTCTGATATTCTCTGATTGTAGTTTATGACTTCTCTACCTCTCAAGCTGATTTCAATATTTTTCATTAAATTTGGTATAGTCTTTCTTCCCAAGGGACCTGCCTCTTCATTATAACCATTTCCATCAATGACAAGATCACAGAGCATTTTTAATGTTAAATAGGATAGAAGGATAGAAATTAGTACTTAAAGGGTGAAACTATTAGTATTTCTGAGTGCTTCTAAGTATTCATCACTGCCTGATACAGATCAGTATTAATAATGGGACCAGCCAGACATAATCCATCTGCTGGATATTCCTTTTCTCTCTATGCAGTGACTGTCTTGTCTTCTTTCTCAGACAGTGCCTGCTCTGGTCTCCAGACAGGAAATCCAGACATGGCCATTCATCAATGCTGCTATAATCTGTCTGATTTTATTAGCTTTTGAATTTTATCACCAAAATGAAAAGGAAGGGGGGGAAGGAGAACCCAGCAGTATGATTCTCCTATACTTATGAGTTCTCCTCAATACAGTGGATTCAGAACAGACAAAAATTTAAAAGTGAAAAGGTACCTGGCAAATTACCTACCCACTGCTAACTCCCCCTCCCATACCCCATCCTCCCTCCCTCCTTATTTTTAAGAGGTTGATCTACATTTTTTTATTTCTCATTTGAAAAATACATGCGGTGTACTGCAGTGGGGGTTTCTGGTTGACTGATCTTTTTCCTTTATTTTAGATTTCATGGTGCATATTGAATATTCTGTGTTGTTATCAGACCTGCCTAGGATTGGATCTTGTTTTGGAGAGCAGACATGAACAACCATTGGAAATTGAATTGTTTGCAGTTGCTCTATGGATTGGAGAATTCCAGTGCCAGTAGTCCCAGTTGAATAAATCCCACTTGGAATAACTGGTTGAGGCAAGAAATGTTAAACTATGTAGAGAGAAAGGAAGAGTGAATTAAAGCCTGTTTCAACACAGGGCACCCCAACAGGAAATCACTGAAGATGATTTGGTTGCCTTTACCCCCATTAACAAGTTTCTGGTGAGGCAGAGAGGGTAAAATTTAAGTTGTGAAAAAGTGTCTACCTTGGAGCTGTGTGGAAATGATTAGATCTTCTCAAGGAGAACAAACTGTTTCCAACTCCTTTGGATATCCTGCTGTGGCAGTCTAGCTGGAAGATGAATGTGGATTCATAGAAGTGTGGTGTGTGCATGCAGTGAAGGAATTCCCTACTTATTGTCCTTTGTAGGACTGTACAGAAGTGACTGAGTAGTTGCCTGTCTCCAGTTCTCCTCTCCATCCCACTGCTGGGGAGGGAAAGGGGGAGGAGGAAGCAGGGGAGAGAGCAAGCGGATCTCCCCTGTGTTTAGGAGTCTCTCAGTGGGAGCACTAAATTAGGGTAGTACCATTCCTAAGACACAAGAAGAAGCAGCATAAGAGTAATAAATTGACTTTTAAAAGTATATTTATTTAGATCTTCCTCTGCAAGGTATTTGAGCACCAGCCCAGTAGGCATCTACTGTTTTACGTAGGGATTAGAAATGTCCACATTATTGAAACGGAACCTGGAAAAGACATCAAACTGATGTCTTTAAATAGAGGCAGACTAATTTTGGAACTTCCTTGATTCCATGATGAAATTAAAACATTCAAAAGTGGAATGATGTCAGTTGTATTTTTCCAGAATGATATATAGCAGTCTGTAGTAGCAGCATTGCTATGTGGCTTGCTGATTTTTATAAATTCACTTGGCATCATAGTGTTAAGTGCCATTACTGTGGCTTTACTGATTTTGGACTTTGGCATGGCATATGGAACAAAGCAGTAAGTATTCTGTCAGTAGAGATCAAAGCAGCTTTTGTAGTACTTGATGTGTCTGATGTCTTGGTATGTCTGTAATTCTGTAGAAAAATGTCCACTGAAACATCTGTAAAGAGTCTAAAGTTTTGTATTGGCATAGCATAAGGCTACAAGCAGTAGAATTGCGCATTTATATAAGCCTTGCATAAAATAGAGACTATGAGAGAGAATTTCTTCTATCTTTCCAATTCCTCATTTTTTTGAAAACCAAGAACTGCTCCATTGCAGTTTGTCAGAACTGGAAATACAGAAAGTATAGTTATTTGGGATATAAATACTGATCAGGGGAGTGAAGATTTCTTTCAAAAATCATACAGTTCAAAACTCAGTCTTTTTAGCTTCATAACTTAGCCACCAATGGATTGTGGGGTAGAACTTTCGTATACAGTGACTTTGTCCTCAAAATACCCATGCAGAAAGTGGGAAACTCATATTTGACCTTTTTGCCCTGAAGTTTGTTCGAAACTACTCCTCTGTCTTCCAGGAATTAACTCCAAAAACCATGCTGCAATCTGTTCTCCGATTTTTCAGCCTCCACATCTCTCCTTGGAGCTAAGAAAGTATTTGAAAAGAAAGAAGGTAAGACTCCAGGGACAGGAAGACAAACAGAGGAATAAATTGGTACAAAAGGGCACCTGGCTTTTAATTTGGTTGTCAGTAAAGTCTTGTATGGTTGAAGAGCAGTAGGTCATAGGTCTTGCTCCAAGGACTGCTCCTTATAACTGAAGTACCATCACTGCTCCAGCAGGTCCATTTTGAGAGAAAGCAGTGCTTTCTCAGAAACCAGGTGTATCCAGGATGTGAGAAGTGTACTCTGAAAATGCCTGTTATTCTGAAGTCAGGCATTGGATAAAAGTAACTGTTACAGAAAAAGGTTTTAGAACTATAAAAATATATTATAAGATTACAAATGGCTCTTTGAAGTAATTACTGCCTAAATTGTGGTTTTAAGCTATAAGTAAAGACAGGTGAAAGATCAAGGTATTAGTGTGCACACCTTAGAAATTAGTTCTTAAAGGAGCAATTATTAAAAAAAAATTTTTTTGTTGTTCTTGTTGGTTTCTTTGAGCTAATTTAAAAAGCTATTAATGTTCTTTATGGAAAAAGGTATTTAAAGCAATAGGAACCTCTAATCAAATCAAATGGTCCTTGTCATATGTGAGGGAGTGTGTAAGACTGATTATTAATTTGAATTACATAGATGGTTTCTCAAGGTATTTTTCCAATTTAAGAAAATGCCTGGTTGTAGTGGTTTGACCTTGGCTGGCTGCCAGATGCCCACCTAGCTGCTTCTCTCTCATTTCCCCTCTTCTTATTCCTCCTTTTCTAAAGGACAGAGGGAGAAAATTAGATGGAAAACCTCGTGGGTCAGAAGGAAGACAAGAAAATCATTTACCAATTAGTCTCACAGCAAAACAGACTTGACTTGGAGAAAATCAATTTAATTTATTGCCATTTAAAATAAATTAGGATGGTGACAAATAAAGCCAGAAATTAAAACACCTTCCCTCCCTTCTCTGATTTTTTTTCCCAGGACCAACTCCTCTCCTTTGTTCGAATGCCTCAATTTCTTTCCCCACTTGCGTGTCACAGTACAGATGGGAAATGGGAGTGGTGGTCAGTGTGTAACAGCTCCTCTTCGCTGCTCCTTTCCTTTCACACTTTTTCTTAATCTAACATGGGTCCTCTCCAAAGGCTGCAGTCCTTCAGCAAACATCCACCTTCTCTGCTTTGGGGTCCTCCACGGGCTGCAATGTGGATACCTGTGCTCCACTGTGGTCTTGTCCGCAGCTGCAGCAAAATCTTTGCCCCAGCACCTGCTGCCAGCACTTCTTAGTGAAATCCTGTTGCCAAACAAAGAGTGCACATGGAGCTCTCTTTATGCTAGATAGTAGGAATAAAGAGAAAGCAGTTAGTTTTAGTCATAAATCCCAATCCCAACATGCAGCTCTAAATCATGATACTTTATTTCTATCCTTTCCCAAACTTATACTAGGAAATTATTCATTTTAATTTCTTGGGATTTTGTGTTGCTTTTAGCTTCCTACGTACATATCTGGTGTCTTCATCTCCTTTTTAGGGCTTTCTTCAGGAAAATTTCAGCTTGAATGGCTTATTTTTGCTTAAGGCTATTTAACAGGGATATGGCTTTCCTTGTTTCAAGCTAGCTTGCTTAACAAAGGAATATAATTGATTTAGCCTACATACATTCCAGCCAGAGATTAGACAGATAAGAAATTCTTACTAAGAGAAGAAATCAAGAGAAAGTAACTTAGGATGATTTAAAATAGAATGAGTGGAAATGAAATACATATGAATGGGCTGCTTCGCTCCCTTGAGACAAGATTATTTACGTCTGTCAAACTGCAAGAAAATAAGTTTCTGTGCTTGAAGATAGAGCAAAAACATAAGCAAAGAATGTTGTCTATATTCAAGCTGCAGATTCCTCTAGTTGGTTCTTAGTTACTGTCTTCTTACCTGTCAAAGTGATATATACAAGGCCATTACAGCAGACTTTAATCTGTTCTACTCCCGAAATACAACAAAATATGTTAAGGGGAACATAAATGTATTGTAGCTGGATTGTTTCAGGAGCAAAAGTTAAATAGACATCTGTTTCATCCCCTGTTGTATTGTACACATCAGCTTAAGTAATTTAATATCTTATACTATTTATAAGCAAGAATTCTTCAATAAAATTATTTTATTTCCCTAGCAGGATGTCCAGGTTTCAGCGAGGGTAGAGTGAATTTCTTCTCAGTAGCTCTTACAGTGCTGTGTTTTGGATTTTTAATGAGAATGGTGTTGATAACACACTGATGTTTTGTTTTTTTGCTAAGCCATATTTATTCTAAGCCAAGAACTTGTCTCATGCTCTGCCAGTGAGAAGGAAAATAAAACTGGGAGGGAGCATGGACGGGACAGGTGACTAGAACTGACTGAAGAGATATTCCACACCATAGGATATCATGCCCAGTATATAAACTGGGGGGAGTTGCCTGGAAGGAGGGGCTTATCTAGGTTTGGTAAGGGGAATCTGGCACTGGTGAGCAAGTGGTGAGCAATCATATCATGCATCACTTGGGTTTTTTCTAATTATTATAATTTACCATTATTATAGTATTTTTACTTTATTTTCTACTAGTAAACTGTTTTCATCTCAACCTACAAATTCTGCTTTGATTTTCCTCCCCATTCTACTGGATTGTTGTGGGGGGAGAGAAGGGAGCTAGTCCAAACAATGTCCTACAGAGTTTCCTTATGAAGTCATAGAATGGTTTGGAAGGGACCTTTAATGATCACTGAGTCGGACCCTCCTGCTCCCTTGGGAAGGGACAGCTTCCACCACACCAGGTTGCTCAAAGCCTCCTTCAAACTGGCCTTGAACGCTTCCTGGGATGGGGCATCCATAACTTCTCTGGGCAACTTGTTCCAGTGCCTCACCACCCTCATAGTAAAGAATTTCTTCCTTATGACAAGTCTAAACGTACCCTCTCTCCGTTTAAAACTGTTGCCCCTTGTCCTGTCCCTGCGGGCCTTGGTAAAAAGTCTGTTTTTCTCATAAATCCCCTTTATATATTTCACGGCTGCAGTAAGGTCTCCCAGGAGCCTATCCAGGTTCCTCTGGGTCTCTCTGTGTGTCTGTCTGTGTCACTTCCCTCAAGTGAATTGACTGCTCTCATTCTGGTGTCATTTGCAAACTTGCTGACTGCACACCCAATCCCACTATTTCATTGATGAAGACATTAAATAGTACTGGTCCCAGTATGGACCCTTGAAGAACACCACTCATTTTTGGTTTCCACTTGGATATTGAACTATTGACTATAACCCTTTGGAGGTGTCCATCAACCCAGTTCCTTATCTGTGGGGAACACAAAAGAAAGGTTGAAAGGCTCTTAAGTGTGAGAAATAAAAGCAAGTTTCAGAAATAAAGCAGAAGAGTTTAGGAATTAGCTTTGGCTGCGAAAACTTGAAGAAGATACAATTATACAACAAGCAAGGACATTGAAACAATGGTTAAGGTTTCTAGGTTTGGCTGAGACAGCTTTTAGAGTTGCAAAAAATATGCTTAGCAAGATAGATGAGGTTAAGCTTAATAATGGAATACTGTGCATTGTTATATAAGGTATAAACAAGCAGGTATTGTACATAACAGAAGTATGTGCGCTATTGAAGGTTGGTTAAGACAGTTGTCTGTAACTTTTAAAAATATGCTGAATTGGCTGAAAAGTTTTTAAGAATACTCTGTAACCAGGAAGTCGTGGGATGCCTGTGACAGCGTGAGCCTGTATCATCTCTGGTGTCTCAACTCTGTATGTGAGACTGATAAAATAATAAAAAGGCTCCTGGAGCGTTTGTCTTGGCTCCCAATCCTGTTTGGATTCGCTGACACTTACCCATCTAACAGTCCTTCTGTCAAACCCATATCTCCCAAATTTAGCCTCAAGAACATTGTTGGAGACTCTGTCAAAGCCCTTACAGAAGTTCAGGTGGGTGACATCCAAGTTAGAGAGTTCCACTTTTGTTATCAATAAATTAATCTTACTAAAGCGATTTTTTGGGCAGTTTTGAGATTTAACTAAACATTGAGAAAGCCTGCTGACTGTGTATGAGCAGGTATTCTTTATGCCTCTCCTCAGTTTTCATTGTCATTTTTAGCGGATTGAGGGTACCATTGCATCAGTTTCACCTGTGTATTTCACATAGCACCAGTCTTTCTTTGCCTTGGTCCTTTACAGAGAGGCATTCTTGTTATTGGAACTCCTTTTTACCTTAGTTAGCAGCTTAGAATATTGTTTAGAATTACATGTATAGATTGAAATTTGTATTAGCTATCATAAGTGTTTGTAATTTTTCTTCTGTGTAATTTTGGTACTTATTAAAATGTAGATGACAGTATTGGTAATGAATCACGCCTAATGTATTTGATTATTACCATGTGCTCTAAAACACAGTAAAATGGTAATCTGGCAAATCAACATACAAAAAGGCAGACTTCTTGTTATATGCATTCCTGAGTAGTCTAAGCATTGCTTAACTAGCTCACATTGGATACACTGGTTGGTCACTTGTGTGGGTCCTTGTTTGTAATGAAAATGTAAACAAACGTGATTGTTTCCATGGTCAGTATCTTATTTTAAAACACCCTTTTTCTGGAAAATAAGCAAAATTAAAGAGTCAGATTCATGCATGGTTCACAAAGCAAATGTGTTATCATTAACCTTAGGACATGGTCAGTTAGGTTATTTTCTGCAGTAATTATTACAGTAATAATCACCTTCATAAATTTGACAATTCTATTTTTAGAGAATAAAGTGTAAGAATTCATTCTTTCAGAACGAGCCATACAGGAAAAAAAGCCCCAAACCAGAGATGATTTGGATCTATTGTGAATCCGATCAGTAAGACAAAAGAACTTACTCTAGTACAGATAGGTCTTGTGTTCACCGCTGAAAACCTTTTAAAAATCCTGTTCCTACCTGACTATCACAATATGGTAGTAGGTCTACTCTTTTTAAATTGCTGAAATGTGAGTTAGTGTTAGTCTCAATGGTATACTTAAGGCAAACATGCTAAATCTCTTACGAGTATGGCCTTCAGTAAGCATCTGGTAATAAAGCAGGTAATTTTCTGCAGATATCTCTTCACTGAATTCTGTAGTTCATTAACCATGATTATGTAAAAGTAAACAATAGTTTAAGTTGTGCTCTGCCTTCATGTCACGATTTATGCAGCGGATGAGACTTTCTCAGCAAATAAGGATCTCAAGTGAGTTTTGGTTGAAAAGACAATCAAATTTCTTATTGAGTTCAGGATTTTGGGTTTGCCTTTTCTTTTGCTCCTGTAATTTCATTACCTGAGCCTTTGGATGCTAAGAGTTTCATATCACTCCAAGGTTAATGTGAGTAAACAGTATTGTGTATTTATTTAGTAGAACCAGTCCTCAGACACCAAAAAACATGTGGAAACAATGATCAAAAAACCTTGCTTTGTACTGCATGTATCTGAAATGAAATCCAGAATTCCCAATAGGAAGGTGCTGGAAACAAAAGAAGAGGCAAACCAAATATTTTGGTTTTCACATCTTTTATTTAGAACACATTAAGGGGTGATAGGATATTAGGTGAAAGAGCAACTCAGAGAAGGAAAATTAAGGAAAGCAGAACTGATTGGTTGAATGAGATAGTGGTGATTGCAAGAATAGAGGGGAAATTGAGTGGGCAATTCAGTAACTCATATTGTATATTGCAAATAAAAACCAGAGAACTAGTGAGTGAAGTGAAAGGCCTAAGTCTTTGACCAGCTGACAGAAATTGCTGTTTTATGACCACTTGCACCAAAACTAAGTTGTAATTCATTTGGCAACGGAGAGACATGCAACTACTTTGTATTTTGTTAGCAAGCCTTGATACAACCACTGAAAAAATTAATCTCAAAAGAAAATTACCTTGCCTTGTTAGTGATATATCACATCTGGTCAACATGTTCTTCCTGAGAATCTCTAGTGCTCTGTATCCCTTCCTTAACTGGAACTTCCAGACCGCATGTGGCCAGGGTAAAACATTAGAAAATGATCTTACTTTCCAGAAATAACCTCAATCTTCTAAAGACATACAATCTAGATTGACAGGTAGGCAAATTACTAAAAAATCAATCAAACATGATCCTGTTTTTTAGGTAATGGAAACTGAGCCAAAATCTTACTACTCCCTAAACAAAAGAATTAAGTAACAAACTGGACTAAAACTATGTTATCCTTCATGTGAATATCTATTCCCACTTTAATGATTATCCCTCACTGTAGTCTTAAAAGGTCAGAGTTGAAAAAGGGCAAGATGTTAAGGTCAGCATTTCTTCCAGCAGATGAAATATGCATAGCTTGGCTGGCCTTTGCCCTGCAAATACAGAGAAGTTTAAAAAATGTCAGCATTAAGTATGACAAATACCATTGATTTTTCTTGTTAGATGAACCATCTGCCTTTTTGATGCTAGGATGAATTATGTCTACTTCTTGTCAGTAGCAGTGGTGGTATTTGTTGTTTTTTTTTTTCTTGAATGCTCGAAATTTGTTCTCATTGAAGGTCTGCATTCCTGGAGCACTAGAGGTTCTTGTAGCCTTGTGGCATGAACAAACTATCTGGCTTTGTTGGTGGTAAAGGTTACTGCCCTCAGCTCCTTGTTTTTCTGTCAAAGATTATTGTCCTCAGATCTGCCTGCACACTGCTCATATGAGCACTCCCATTTTTTCCCAGAAAAAAGGAACCAGGCTAGCTTAAATAGTTTAAAATAATAGTTCATCTGGACTGCCTTATTTTTTGATGAGTGACTTTTGATGAGTGCAACCTTTTAGAATTGTAGCATTGTTTAGGTTGCAGAACACCTTTGAGATCATCAAGTCCAACCATTAACCCAGTGCTGCCAAGTCCTCCACTAAACCATGTCCCTAAGCACAACATCCACACATCTTCGATATACTTCCAGAGATGGCGACTCAACTATTTCCCTTGGCAATGTGTTCCAATACTCCCTTTTCCTGAAGAAATTTTTTCTAGTATCCATTCTGAACCTTCCCTGGTGCAACTTCAGGCCATTTCCTCTTGTGCTATCACTTGTTTCTTGGGAGAAGAGATGTACCACAACCTTCTTTCAGGTAATTGTAGTGTGATAACGTCTCCCCTCAGCCTCCTTTTCTTCAGGCTAAACAACCCCAGCTTCCTCAGCTGCTCCTCATAAGACTTGTGCTCCAGACCCTTCACCAGCTCAATTTTCCTTCTCTGGACATGCCCCAGCACCTCAATGTCTTTCTTGTAGTGGGGGCCCAGAACTGAACACAGGATTCAATGTGTGGCCTCACGAGTGCCGAGTACGGAGGGATGATTCCTTCCCTAATTCTGCTGGCTGCACTGTTTCCGATAGAAGCCAGGATTCTGTTGGCCTTCTTGGCCATCTGGGCACACACTGGCTCATGTTCAGCCACTGTCAACCAACATCCCCAGGTCCTTTTCCACTGGGAAGCTTTCTAGCCACGTTTCCCCCAGGCTGTAGCTCTGCACGGGGTTATTGTGATCGAAGTGCAGGACCCAGCACTTGGCTTTGTCGAACCTGTTGGCCCATCAATCCAGCCTGTCCAGATCCCTCTGTAAAGCCTTCCTACTGTTCAGCACATCAACACTCCTGCCCAGCTTGCTGGTGTCTGCAAACTGACTGAGGGTGTCCTAGATCTCATCCAGACCATCCATTAATATATTAAAGGAGGCTGGCCCAATACGGATCCCTGGGGAACATCATGAGTGACCATCTGCCAGCTGGATGTAACTCCATTCACTACCATTCTTTAGGCCTGGGTGTTGAACTATTTTTTTACCCAGTGAAGTGTATTCTCATCTAAGCCATGAGCAGCCAGTTTCTCCAGGAGAATTCTGTGGGAAACGGTGTCAAAGGCTTTGCTAAATTCCAGGGAGACAACATCTACAGACTTTCACTCATCTGCTAAGCAGGTGAAGTTAGTCAAGCAGGACCTGCCTTCCTAAACCCATGCTGGCTGGACATGATCTGGTGTCCTACATGTGCTGTGTGACTACACTCAAGATGATCTGCTCCATGACATTCTCCTCCATTGAGGTCAGGCTGACAGGCCTATAGTTCCACAGATCTTCCTTCAGACGCTTCTTGTAGATGGGTATCACAATTTCTGACGTCCAGTCACCTTGGATCTCTCCAGTTAGCCAGGACTGCTGGTGAATAACAGAAAGTAGATTGGTGAGCACTTCCACAGCTCACTCAGTACCCTGGGATGGATCCCTTTCAGCCTCAGAGGCTTGTGTCTAAGTGGTATAGCAGGTCATTGGCCATTTACTCTTGTAATATGGAGGCTTCATTCTGCTCTCCATCACTGTTTTCCAGCTCAGGGGCCTGGGTACCCCCAGAACAGTCTTAAAGTCTGAGGCAAAGAAGGCAGTAAGTACCTCAGCCTTTCCCTCATCCTTTGTCGCTATGTTTCCCTCTGTGTCCAAAAAAGGATGGAGATTCTCCTCAGGCCAGTTTAAGCCTAGCTGGACTTTGGCCCTTTTGATTTTCTCCCTGTATAACCTCACAACATCCTTGTAGTTAGGCTGAGTTGCCTGCCCCTTCTTCCAAAGGTCATAAACTCTTCTTTTTTTTTTTCTGCATTCCAGTCAAAACTTTCTGTTCAGCCAGATGAATATTTGCAAAGAGCAGCTGTGTGGATACCTGTGGAAGGAGACTACCATAGGTGTACTTTTCACCCAGAATTTAACTAGCTTGTTTCCTATCGAAGAGTGTTATAATATAACTTCTGGCTATTTATCTCTGCAATCATGTTTTGGAGTATTTCCCTTAGAAAAAGATGCACTGATGCACCTACAGTCCCTGTAATGTACATTTCCATTTTATAATTACTGAGTCAATCAACTGTAACTTGAATAAAGTATAAGCTGTACTCTGAAGTGCATGGGCTTTATGCATTCAGAAAACTACAACATGATTTATAACACTGAATTTCTGTAAATTGCTCAAAATGAGTTTGAGAGTAAACAGATTGTTTGCTACATCTTATTAGCACAGTGGTCAGTAGTGTCATAACAAAGTAGTCTGGATGTGCATAATTATGCCACAGTGGATAATGAATAGAGCAAAAATAAACAGAGAATTTGATCAAATAAGCACTTTATGGAATTCTTTTTCTAAGAGTTTCCAGGCTGCTGTGAGGCACTAAATTGTTCTGCCATTCTTGGCTCACAAAAATGCACATACTACTCATACTTTCTCACTACTCTGTGAAGTATTGATGTGGAAAAGTGAATTGAACTGTCACAGTTCTTGGAGTCCTTCTGCATTTGGGACGTGGCAGGGTGTTTAAGCAATCTCACTAGGTCAAAGACTAGGGTACTGCTGGAGTTCTCTTTCAATTCTAATTTTCTATTTATCTCACTATTATAACTGTAATTTTAACCAAACTGTGAATCAATTATACACTTGCTGCAGACTTCTTGGCTCAGGCATTCTTAGTGTTTTATTGTATATTCAAAGATTATGTTAAACATTATGGAATTTTTCTTAGATTTCAGCCAGCTGAATGTAATTCACCTCTCAGCAATACCTATAGAATCACCTGAATTTACTAGCTGAAGGTAGTTTTAAGACTCTTAAGAGTATCAATGTTCTTAAGGAACAAACTTCAATTCTGGTAAAATCTTTGTGATTTATTACTAATTTCTGTTTAAAATGCCACTGAAAAATTAGATACAATATATTTAGATTTACCTTAATAATTCTGAACCATGTGCCTGTGTAGTCCCATTTAGGACAACAGATATACTCATATGACAAGCTGAAGCACCTTCCTCTTTAGAGTGGTATTTTGATGTACTTAGGAGTCTTTTTATGGGTTATGTTAGCAATCTTCTTTGATGATTTGATATTAGTTTTTACTATTGCTGAATATAAGATTTTCCTTCTAAAAGGGTTACTAAGGTTATTTCACTTTGACGGTGCTGAGACTGGTAGAAATAAACTTGCAATTATTTTGTCTGCTCTAGAGTTTGACTTGAAGGAATCATAACAAAGAGGTTCAATCTTTTTCACTGAACAATTTTGTTTAATAATATTTTGCCATTTATATAGTGTTGTATAATTGATGTTTACAATTTTGTCAAGAAGACAAAATATTTTTCTAATGGATTTATTATGTATTTTAATAACTAGGCAAAAGTAGCTCTAGAGCTCAATTAGTATGCTCAGATGCAATCTTAAACACTGTAACTACCTGTAGTACCTGCAGTGCCTGTGTTGCCCTGCAAGCTGAAATTTTGTAAGTGCTCGAACTCTTTTAATACAGATTTTATTGAAGCAATTGAAATCAGGTTATGTTTATATTTTAAGGTAATTTTTTAAGTGAACTGATGATTTGTGGTCAGGTATGATGGTGACAAAAGGGTGAATGATTACAGATTTTGTCATTTGTGAATTAAAATATGTTTGTAAGTGATATTGTGGTTGCACACAGATCAAGTCCAAAAAAAAGACATGTCCAGACCTTGCTCATCTCATGCAGTCACAATGGGTTGATATATATAGGTTCCTAAATGAAGATTTCCAAATACTAAGGGAGGGGGAACAGTGACATTTTTGATCCACCTCTAAAAGAAAGTATAAAAGAACCCCCAAACAACAGACACCTGTCTGATAGGGATATTTGTTAAATATGGTGAAGGTTTTGGGACTTGTTTGGATGCTTGATTTGGAATGAGTGCATTTCTTTCTCAAGCAGACTGTGAGCCCAAGCCTGCAGTCTTAGAAGTGAATTTTTAGTAACTAGAACGAAACATAAAAGCAGGTGCTTGAAGAGCAAAGAAGAGAAAGTTGTTTGCTTTTTTTATAAACAGCTCTTTGAGATCATCTGTCTATATGGGTTCAACAACCCTCTGTCATTTTTTTCTGCTGTAGTCAGGTGTGCTACCATCATCCACTCTGTGGATGTGAAAGCACTCAGGGTTGTGATTATTTTCCACACTTTCCTTTATACAGTTTGGAAGTGGAACACTAATAGTGTACTTGTGAATAATGTACTTTGAATGATTAGATGCAGATAGGTAAATAACCTTTTACTCTCTGTTGATATGTGAATACAGTAATCAAACCCATGATGGTCCTCCTTCTGCACACGTGATGGACACAATTAGAAGGGTATCAGAGCAAGAGTATTAGTTGTTTGAGTATGAAGGGAGTCATGTGGCTACTTTGCACCAAAATAAAGCAACAAAATATAACATCTTTAGGTGTTTGCACAGTTATTATAATGTGATAATAATGTGTAAGGCAGAAATGTGGCTGTATTGTCCTTGTAATGACAGTGTGATAGTCTGGTATGTAGGAAGAACCAAATGGTGCATGACCCATATAATCGTGTATGAAAGATCATTGCTAGCCCTGCCTTGGGTTCTGTGAAGGGTTTTAACTCAGCTCTGGGTCCACAAGGGTTTAGTATATACAAAATAGCTTGGACTGCATTTAGGTTTCCCATGTCAGAGGACCAGACTGTGTTTTGAAATGACATTTGGGTCTACTTAAAAATAACAGTAACTGAAAACTAAAAGAAATCTTCGCTCTAACAAAGCTCCTTGTATCAGCCAAGATGAATTACCCTATCCCTGTATGTTAGGTTATGTGATTAAAAAAGAAAGGCTCATCTCCATGAACACAAAGGAGCCAAGAGGAACTACAATGTTGTCAAATTTTGCTAAACAGTTCTAAATGAATTGTTAGGAAAAGCTTGCTACACAGGGAACAATGCAGGATATCATCTGGGGCAAGGATGTACAGGACCGGTGTTGAAGGTGCTTTGGAGTTATCATGCAGCAGCCCCCTGGCTGCGGGCACTGTGAGCACTGAATAGCTTTTGATCCTATAAATGACTTCCCAGATGCCAGTGAAGCTATGTAAAATCTATCTGCCTAATGTTTCAAGGAGATGGACTATCATGTTCTCCACTTTCAGTCTGATAAGAATTGAATAATATCACTGAATCCTGTTATGTGCCTGCCAAGAACCGTCTCATAGCAGGTCTTGTTAGGTGAGATAATCCATTAATATAGAAAAAGTTCTGCAGACTTTTATAGTGCCCTAGACTTCTTTGGGGTGACAGATGCTGTAAATACAAATCAGTATTGTTAATTGCAGTGGTTCAAATTTTTCTGTTCCTGTCCATAAATTACTTTGGTGTTGCTCTTGGGGTGCATGTGGATGTGAGTATTGTGTGTCTGTTTTGGGGGCTGCAGCGAGGAGAGAGAGAGACAGATGGAGAAAGGAGAGAGAGAGGCAGAGAGAGAAGGAGAAAGAGAGAAGGGAAATTGCTTTTCTTAAGAGATCTGAGACTATTTGCTGTACAGAAAATATGTTTGCAGCTGGTGAAAGGTACATTTGCTAAATAAATGATATAGTTCTCTTTTCTACAAGGTTTTCAGCAGGGAGAATGGCTTTAGTATTTGGTGACTGCTTTTAGAATAATGTTGAGAGGCTGTAATCTTGCAGAAAATACAGCTGCTTTGAATGGACAGACATGTGGAATAAATGGTTTATAGATAATCCCCTGTGAATAGACATGGCATGTCTAAGGCTGGTTATGGATCTGCTATGTTAATTGGTGAGAATGAAGTTGAGTTCTCCAGGAATAAATCAGAGCTGCCAAACAGTATCTAAAATGATAGTCATTTCCTGGTTGGCACAGATAATAATGCTAATGGTTGTCAGTGGAATCTTTGTACAAAACATATTACATTTCCCTTCTATTTTATCTCCTAGTAATGTCCTTATTTCCTTTTCACTAGTTACAATCTTAAAACATGCACACTATTAACTCTCAGCTATTCACAAGAGAATCTACTAGCTAGCTACAAATAAAGCAGTGGACTGGTTTTTCTGGACTGGTTTGTTTGTCAACAATCGAAGAACATGTATTTTGAAGTGAATTTAAGCTGAGCCCATTTAGGACACTCTCCTTAGCTCTTCTTGAAGGCTGTTTTCCCAAGATATTTCTTCCGCTTTTGGAGATGAGTTTTGAAGACCTCTGGCCTGTGGGATGCAATGAGTGTACCTCACACCTTCTTAAAGTCCTGTGAATGGTGGGGCATTTATTTCCAAGGCTAGGTCACCACACCTAAAATAAGTTAGAAAGAGCAGATCATTCCTGTTGACATGGCACAAATTTATAGATTGAGTGAAGCATAAACTCCATAGAAACACATAGAAAAGTTTAAGTGAGCTTATGCTTTGCTCAGGATTCTTGCAGATAGAAAACTTTCCATTTTATTATGTCTGTGTTATTCATTATGAAAACTTCAGGTTCTGTTTTCCTTACTCCATAGTGTTTCACTACTATGGTATTTTCTAACATGAATTCTTCAGAGTCCTCAAATTTGTTTCTTGGTTTGATTATTTTGCACTTTTGCATACATTGTGAATAGAAATTTGAGTCTGTTGACTGCAGCCCTGGGTAGACAATCAGGAAAAATTCAGAAGGATTAAGAAAGAAGTTTGTCATGGATTTCAATGGGACTTGCCCTTCTAAAACTTTAGAGACTTTTCCAAATACATTTTTTTGTTTCTTGTAACGTGTCCAACCCCCTGGATTTCTTTCACTCTTTGTCTTTCAACTACTTTAATTTGACCTATGATATTGAATGATTACTAGCACTTGGGCAGGCTTGGGCAACTAAAAACAGATTTGGAAAAGAAAATCCAACTTTAGACTAGGCTAAGTATTCAGAAATTATTGTTTTTTAACTTATTTACTTAACTACCCTAAATTAAACAAAAATTCAGATGTTGATATTTCAAATGTGTCTGTAATTACAGTGATACAAATTTTGAAAATGTCTTCAGCAGTCTAAATATATGTTTAACAACTGGAAAAGAAGGAAAGTAGAGTGAGCCTTTATCTCATTTGCATAAGATGTTGATAGTAGTCTGTTTTAAGTGGAGATAATGGGATTTAGATAACCAGTTTCTCAGTATGAGAACATTGTTAGAGCTTAAAGGTTTGGTGTTGGATGTTTCTATATTTAGACTCCCTTAATGCCCTAATTTCCAGACAAAATCAGCAGTTTCTTAAACAAGCAAAGATCAAGAAACGACATCTGACCAAGGACAGTAATTTGGTAGCCACCTGCGTACAGAAATGTGCCCCAAACCCACTTAGGACAGAGGGTTATGACTGAGATGCCATATGCCTCCCTTTAGAGGCTCTCTGTGACCAAGGTGCTAAAAGTATCATTACGGTCAATGTAGATGAGATCATAGGTGCTTGTGGCCATTTGTACCATTAGGTCATGTTCAGCTATTACATGAGAAAAGCTGCACTCTTGTAGAGTGGTTCTAGAGGCCAAGAAGAATAACAGACCATCTAGATGAAAATTTACTCTTACCTCTGGATAAATGAATTTAGCACCCACTTAGTACGATGCAAGGAGAGACTAGGAATAGCTCAGGGATTGTTGTCCACCACTGGAGATACATACTAGTAATACTGATAACTGAGGTATTAAGGTGTTTCAAATGTAGTGCTTTGTAGACCAGTGTGTTATGACAATAAGTGTGTTTTAAAAGACTGTGACTTGCTCTGATACTACTGTAATGGAAGTTGCATAAATGCTTAAGTGAAGCAGAAATGCAAAAATCAGCTTGTTCATCGACAAAAAGGAGCTTCATTAGCTGAATAAATAATTAACTGAAAATAGTTCCCTTGGCTGTTATACCAAAATTGATTTGCACAAACAATGGAGCATATTGTAGGAAGATGTTCTCTTCTGCCACTTACTGAGGAAAGCATCAAATATGTTTAGAAATTAAATACTTTTCATACAGAATGTGTGACTTCACTCTAGTAACTAAAATATGATTTATTTGAAGTCCCATTTAGTAGAGGCATTGCCTTGATATAGGCAGACGAAATATATATTTTGAGAACCTGTCCAAGCTGTTTGCTTCTGACCTTTCTGGGTATGCACCATGAGTCTTTACTCTACAAATAAGGGTTTGTTACTGATGAAGAAATCCTGTGTTACTCTCTGAATACAGAATGTGGTGTCACTGTGGATTATTTTTTTCACATATAAATACTGGAAGTGAAACTTTGCTTCCTCAGAGACTAGTGGGATAATTCTGTAGCTGGGCTTCAGCACTATCATATCTTGTGATTTACTCAGCTGGAAAGAGTACTTGAAGGTAAAATGCCATATGGTACAGTATTGCCTTCAGCATGTCAAGGGCTTAATTTCACTGTAGTATGAATTGCTACCTTCAGAAAAATTCTGCAATTGCAGATTGCTGGTGATATGCCTTCCTGCATTTTGGGAGAAAAAAAAGCTATTTTTGATATTCAACTTAACAAATTCTTTGCTTGAATGCCTTCATGCAGTTTTTGATCAAAAGCTACCCTGTGCTGTGCAAATTGCAAGAAGTTGAAAAGATAACACACTCCATCAGGAATGTGGTATAATACACCTGATACTCTTGAAGTGAAGCCATGAAAATGAAATGTCATTAACCCTAAATCTGTTCAGTAAGATAAACTCTCATTTGAAGAAAAGGAGTTTCCATAATCTAACATTATTAAGCATATATTCGTATGCTCACTTCTGTGAAGATTTTTCATTTATGTATCGTGCATTGTACTTCCAGATGTATCTTGTACAGCTGGTCTTAAATATTAGAATATACATTGAAAACTTTAGGGTATAAACACTCCAAGAAAGCTGTAATGATTTCAGAAGGAAATCTTGTTATTAAGAGAAATTCAGATTGAGACATTCAGAGCAAAGAAACTAAATATCTGAAAGGTGGAATCAGGCATATTTATGCCATTGGAAGGAGCGGGCTCCATCCCTACTAGAGCTTTATAAACCTCTAACACGTGCTAAGTCTCAGTTCCCCACTGTGTCCAGTGTGATGGTGCACCTCACCAGCACCCAGGCAGCCACCATGGCCTGGGAAACACACTGCACCCACCCAGCAGCCCACAGTGTGCGGGAGTTCCCACCAGCATTCCCAGTCAGCACTGAGCGAGTGCACGTGCGAAAATGCTAAATCTGTAACTTTTACAGTGTAGAGGTAGCCATTTCAGTTAAATTGATATTATTTTAGAAACCTCTTTCAAGTTTTTTAACTTGTTTCGAGTTTCCATTGGAATATCACCAAAGCTTGAGCAACATAATTTACAGGGCCACAAGTGGATATTATTGACTTCAGCCACTTGCATGCCTCAAATGTACCTTTATTACCTTGAAATCTGATATATGTAGGAAGATGAGTAGTTAATGTAAGTCCTTGAAAATCCATCCTATTCTTGATTAATGCATTCCTAGGCTTAGGATTCAAATATGATACTATCGTATTGCTCATTTTCTTAAAATGAGTAATCAATTTGCAACTGCCATTTCCATAACTATGCAAATACACTAATGTGCTTCTAAAAGACAAAGGTACAAAATTATTTTCAAATACTAGTCATTTAGATAGCACTGATTAGAAGCTTTATACATTATTAAGACTGTATAATGAGTTCTTCAGTTTTAAAAATGATTTTACATCTAGATTTATTAGATGCTAAAACTTCTCTATTATTAACACTAGAACCTGATGATCCACCCTGGTCTCTTCCAACTTTACCCATTCTATGATTCTGGGAATCCGTGACTTGAGTTGAAACCGCACTCGATTATGTTTATTCCTTTTCCTAGAAATACTTATGTATACCTTGGTAGTTCTGTGTCTTACTATGTATTCAAAATACAGAATGATATCTATTATTTATATTTTTATTTTTCAAGACAAAAATGAAGTTATATAGATATATTTTATGATTATGTTTTCAGCTGTAATTATACACTAAAGACTAGAAATCATAACTAAAAGTCTCAAATTCTTCAGTTCAGGAAAAAGATTGAATTGCTATACTTTATGAAGATGTGAGTTGAATTAAGGACTAAGAAAAGCTTTTAATGTGCAGACATTTTTGGTACCAGCTAATAGCTGAAAGTATTAATTAAATGGAAGTGAGAACTGCAGCAACTTCCCCAAGAGGTGTCTTCTAGCAGAAATATGAATGCATAGGGAAGCGAGGAACTTCTTTTGCAGCTGACCATTTCTAGAAATGTTCTGTTTGAAAGACTTATAATAAATTGTGTTAAGCTTCTATTGCTGAGTTTTTATTTGAATTAGGACATTAAATTTGTTTTGATAACTATTATTTAACTAAAAAATGTAAATGCTTCAAGCTCCACTAAATTATCTGTAACAGAGTTGTGAAACTTTCAGAGAAATGAGAAGAAAAACAGAGTGATGTCTTAACTTCACAATTTTTTTTTCTGATTTGAAATTTAAATTTTTCTGTAAACTCATCTTTTCAGCTCTAATATGTAGATTATGATGTAAATAACTGCACCTATTTTTTTAATTGATTAATTATACAGCAGGATCTGGAAGGGAGTATTTTCCTGTATTTTAAGGTCCAGAAGTGAGATCAAAGCAACCTGCATCCTACCTGTAACACTGTCTCAGAATTATGTGAAGTAGATTTGTTTTATTTAAAAATATTTGTTGAATATTTTTAAATATTGAAGATTCAAATAAGGTGAAGTGAAATATAGAGCATTTGAAGCACATAACAGAATAAATTTGCCATTGAAGCATTTCAGAGTTCTTACAGCTGCCTAAAGTGGATGTGTTGTATAAACTCTTTTGGTAAGTAAGAAATTAAAGAAAGTTGTGATGAACAAAACAGTAATATCAAAAAAGTTGGTTTATCAGCTTCCTGGAATAACTCAGTTTGACAAGTGATAATTTAGAAAATTCATTTTGATTTGAAAACATAACTACTTAGAAACAGAAATGTAACTGTCTGGTTTGCTGTAAAAGAGAACACAATCTGAAATGAGCTCATTAATGTTACTGTAATATCTGATATTATTTGGTTAGTTGCAGAGTAGCACTGATTAATTATTTAATTACGACAAAACAGACTCCTGTATATCAAGCCCAAGAAAAGTCTGCAGCCTCATTTAAACTCATTAAGATGCTGTTGTGTAGGCACATGTGAATGACTCTCTGGAGACTGAGAGCAGAGACAAATGGAACTGAAGAGGTTTCTACCTCCACAGACTACAGTTCAGGCCCACTTTGTCCTCTGGAGCTCAACAGGAAAATCACTGATGGCTGCATTCTTGGCTTTAGTATTTCCCATTTTGTGTTATGCGAGCATAACAAATGCAAAGGGCAGGATTCTTCTCCAAATGAAGGCATGAAGTAGTAGAAGTCTACATGGCACATACACTTGGGCTGGATATCTGAGCACTGTTGTCTTTGGACAGCTAATCAAGGGAGTCTAGAAAAAAATTTAGTTCATGCTGACACTAAGTACTACATTACTTTCTACCATAACTGGATGTATAGAGCAGGTCGGGATCCCTTAGGGTATCTTGCTTGGATTCCATTTGCCACTCCAGAAAGCTTTTTATAGACCCCATGTCATATCTGCCAGTTCCCTGAGGCCTGGTGTTACTTGAGGTCTTGGGATACCCTAGGTGCCTTGCCCCATTCAAATTTGTGATGTGATTTGTGAAAAAGGGAGCACAATCTGTAAGGAGTCAAGAGTTTCTTGCCTGACCAAGTGAAATAGGATGACTGCAGGTGCTGGTCCGGTTAAATGACTCTTCTGCCAACAGTACAAACTGACCAATTTAAATAATTTAAATTATGGGGATGAAGTTAATGCAATTAAGATATGTGGGCTCTATATATTGAGGAGCAGCAGAAGCAGAGCAGTTCTCTCAGGGGGTACAAATGAGGTTCCACAGGTGAGCCCATGTCTGGGCATGCCCTCACTGAAGGATGCTGTCCCAAAAACCGTGAGCAGGGCGAGAAGAGCTGCAGTGGTGACAACAGAGTCTAAGCTGTAGTAACTTGATTGCTTTGTAACTAAAAGGATCAGAGCAACTTGCACTGTCTGAGCTGTTACAGTACCATATTTACTGGCTGCAGGACTATGTGTGGAGAGTAGAATAAAGCTCTAGATCTCAGCTGACAGTGGCTCGTGTAGACTCTTTGTTTTGGGAGTCTTTATTTAAAACTGCTCCACCCAATGTTTCCGTGTAATGGTTGACAACTCCCATCCAGCAACAGTACTGAGATAATCACTAATGCCATTAAATATGGCATAGTATTAAGCAATGCTAGAAGTATTTAGCAAATGTCATGAGCATGGTCTCAAGTGAATTTTTTAAACTTTTCTTGCCACCAGTGCTTAAGATGGAAAAAATTTTTTTACACCAGATCTAAGAATGGAGATCAAACACATGGGAATTTATGCCCTATTCAATTTACTAATAGTCATTAATCTTCAGCGTAATATGAGAGCCAGTCCCATTTCCTTGGAAAAACATTCCAAATTCTACATGAAATAATGGTCTGAACAGATATGTGTGATTCTGTAAAACAGTGTAATTATACAGAATGTGAAATTTAAGAGCTCTTAATTCATGAAACAATTGTATATTACTTCAATACTTTGCCTAGCTATTTGATATACCCACACAGCAGGTGCATGTGAAGATGTATATGCATTTCCTTTATGAACACTGTGACACACATTCGGGGAATGCAGTTAACAAAAAAATGAACTTGCTGTGCCAACATTTTTTCCTGCCCTTCCAGACCTAGCAGGGCATGTATTTTTATAGTTTAACAAGCTTTCCTATTAAATTTTGAAAAATGAATCTATTATTGACATACTTGAAACATATTCAATTAGTCTTGATTGGGTATATTTGATTTAAACGCTTTTGATTATTTGTTCCGTGTTCTAACTTGACAACTTAGAAATGGAATGAAATTAACCTGTCAGGAAGGATTAATGAACAGATTTTGTTCACAAGTTTAGATGATTTACAAGAATTTTACTGCAGCTGATCCTGCCATTGAACCAATATTCATTTCTGAAAATGGATTAAAGGTCCATGTGATGATATCCTATACTTTCATATACTAATTAACATCCATTTATCAGGGGGGTAAAATGACACTATGTAAAGCAGCAAACTGCTCTGTACTTTAATTAAAGCCAAATTGTTTATGTTAGAAAATGAACATATTTATAGATTATTAGTATGTACGTTAAATACAAATAAGCATAACTGATGGAAAAACTAATTAATTGAATGTTAGTTGAGCCTGTTTTTATTGCAATAAATATCCTGTAAATGTACTGCTTAGCTGCAGTACAGAACTATTTATTGACAAGGTGTGTTTCACTGAGAGGTTTAGTGAACTATTCTTAATAGTTCTTAATGAAAGAGTACATCAGAAGATGCTTCTGTAGTCTGCTGGTAAGCTGTGAATAATTCCTTAATTCTCAATGTTCAACATTTTTCAAATTCAATTTTCTCTAGCTTTGATAATCTGATAAATGGCAGCAGTGGAAGGAGCAGGTTTGAGTCTGCCTTTAAAAAATTGTTTTCATTCTCCTTCATCTCAGGCTCTAGCTGAGGAGGAGTTGGGGCAAGGCATGGACCCTGCAACATCTTTTGTTTTAAAACATGTTTGGTCAGATTACCAAGGAAAAAAAACTTCAAATTGTAATTTTACCTGCAGTAATTTTCTTCCTTCATTTACATAGTTTATTGTGGACAATAATAAAAGCAGAAAATAATTGTAATAAATTTCATATGCTGTAAAAAGTCATTAAAAATACTTTAATTAAATATTAAAATGCAAATTTTCTGTCTGTTTAAAGGAAACATGCACCACCTGGCCTCTATAGGAAAATATTTTCTTGTTCTAAAATCTAGTGATTGCATGAAATTTGTTTTGCAGTTGGATTTTGATTGAGATAACTGACTGGCTCGACTGAGATGCCCCAGTGACTTTAATGTGATTAATGCAAAATAAGTATCTTATTTCTGTGTTGGGATCAGCTGACCAGAGAGACATCTACTTTCAGTGGATGGATACAGTCAATCAGGTGGTTACACACATTGAATATTAATGCCTGGATTACTGCCTAAATTATATTAGGGGCTGCAACAATTTGGTTGTGGTCTGTAGTCAGGCACAGCTACAGATTGAGGCGAGGAAAAGATGGTAGAACTATGGTGAATAAATTGTTGGGGGAGCAAAACAGTGGATGGTGACTGATGTTAGAAAACAAGAGCAAATGGGGAATAGCAGCTGAACAGAAAAATCTGGCTGAGAAGCCAACAGGGAGATATTTTATCAAATGAAAACAATTTACTCCTGTTTCCTGTTGCAGCTTCAGTGTAACAATTACTTTGTTTTTAACAGAGTAATTGTAATTTTGGCACTTATTATTTTGACACAGCCATTTCTTGAATTGTGAAAATGAAAACAGATTTAATTGTCATCTTTTCGAAGTCATGCAGAATCTTACTTAAGACAGAAACCAAATTTGCGTCCAAATTAAGTGAAAGACTTTTGCTGGTTTTAGAGGACAAGAATTGATCTTTATGTTTTAAAAGTACTAAGGAAGATACTTTCAATTCTTTGTAAATCATGTGTACAATGGCTTTGTGTAGATAATCCTTCTTATTTTCGCTGTTGTAGAGTAGTAGATGCTCTCACTTATCCTGTTGCTCTCTCATGTATTCCTTTTACAAGCCACACCACCTTAAACAAGGTGGTTCAAACTCAGTGATTTCATTGTTTGGGCAATGGTTGTAAGTTCTTAACAGGCTGCATGTCAAAGGTTATGTTAATTTTCTTTTGATCTAAATAAGAGTGAATTTCATTTTATGCACAGCATGTTCATTTTGTATTGGAGTGATATTTGAAAAAAGGCAGTTCATTAAGTAATTTCAGTGTATTGACAAATGGGCAGGATTAAAGACTATTAAAAAAAAGACTTTTCAGTGTATCATTCCCACCACAATGCATTTTAGTATTAACAAGACAACTCTGGCTCTTTTATGATGGTAATTTTTAGATAAAGTGACTTCTCCAGGACATTACTCTTGTAGATAGACTTTAACTATTCAAATTCAGCAAGTTGTAAAGTACAAGTTATCCTGATCATTTAACTGAAATACAATATAACATGTCAATAATATCAGGAAAGAAGAGTCTTACATCTATTATATTTTTGCATGCTTTCTGTATGAAGAAGACTTGATCTTTAGCCAAGACAGTTTCTGTGACTTTTCTTTAATAAAATGAAAGCAAACTTTGGAGTAAGGAAGTACCAATTAAGGAACTTGGTAAAATTTCACCAGCAATTTGCACAAACGACTATGACTGCTTAAACTTGTAGGCACATTAGTATTAATATTTTATCTTGAGTAATCACAGGTTACTAAAAGTTGTGGGACAAGGGTTAAAATAACCCCCATAGAGCTTATCTACCTTGAAGTATAATGATTCCAGGTTCTACTGAATTGATAGAAATCTCTTCTAACCCTGGTGTTACCCCTTTATCCTACAAATAGTCCAAGTTCCCATTGGTCTTTCCAGTTAGTTGTGTTGTCATATGGCCAAGCGGCTTCATCTTTCTTTATGTCCATTTAAGTGTCTACTGAATAAGCAGCACATGAATAACGTGGGCCCGAGTGCTGGTTACTCTGGACAAGCTCAGGCAGACAGGGAGACCCAAGTGAGAGTTTCAGATTACCACTTCCCTCTGTAAGCCACGCTGGGATTGTTACCTGCAATTTAACTGCACTTCTGTGTACCTTCATTAATTACAGTGGATCTTGCCTGTATGTATTTCTGAACCTTCAGCTCCCTCTTGTCCTGTGCTCCCTTCCCCAGAATCATTGCCATTACTTATTCACAGCGTGGCAGTTGAGAAGTGCCCTGGAGGGAGACTTATACTTGGTATATGGACACACATCATCATGTTAGTGCTGAAGGAAGGCCTGGAAAAGCCCTTCTTCCATTTGCCATCTTACCTTCTAATTGACCTATACTTTTTTTCCCACTCAGTACAAAATTTATACAGCTAAATTGTTTTTATTTGCACCTACCGCTTCTGAAATGCTGAAATAGTTTGTATCCAATAACAAGGCTCAAGTAAAAAAGTGTAGATGATTGATTTTGCGCTTATTTTACTATACCATTTAATAAGATGGTATTGAGGTACATCAGATTTCTATTTATACCAAATTGATGGTTTCAGTGTGATTTTAGTGTGGGACTAATTAGATGTGTAAAGTTAAATATATCTGAAAGTCTATTTTCAGAATCAAGGCCTCACTCTGAATTTTTTAAAATTTAAATAATTTCTATCTTTTCCTGTCTTAGCATCAGCATTATGAAAATGAGGGTCATGCCCATATAGAGGGACCTATAGCATGGACTATTTTCCACAGCTGGACTTAAGGTGTTTAAAATTTTTAAAGCCACAGTCAAAAGAGCATTGCAATAGCATAAGCATTTTTGCAAAGGGAGATAATCAAAGTGTTTATAATTTTTCTTAATTTTTCTGCTTTGGGATCTTCAAAAAGACAATGCAAGAACATAGATGGATAGATAGATTGATCGATTGATCGATAGATCGATCTCCTTCATTAAAATTGCAAAGGTTCCTGGGGCCAGGAAAGCAGTTTGTGAAAGCATAGAGGTAAACATTTTGCACAAAGGAAATTAGTAAAATGTTCCCCAGTGGTTCTGAAACGGGGTTGCTAAAATATTTTCCTTGCTGTGCGTGGGATAATGAGGTCATCCTAGAAACAGAGAGTTGCACACTTCGACCACAATGGCACAATAGTTCTGCTTCCAGCAGCATCTAACAGCTGTTTGCACCTCTTCCTGGGGGTTGGGTGGTCTGCAGAACCACTGGCCCTCCGCCCAGGTCTTTCCCATGAGGATGCTGTCATAGTTATAACCATAGGAATTTGGAGACTCCTTCCATGGGTATGCACCTCTGGAGGTTTACATCTCTGAGGCCAAACACATGACTTGCATGTAGGCTGAAGGTGAAAAGATTTTTGTCAGGCTTCTTATTTCTGTCACTCCAGGTGTAAATATATTTTCTCCCATTACTCCTTTACATACATGAGCAAAATGAAATATTCTGTTGAACAGGTGCTTTCAAAACTATTCACATCAGCACGGCAAAATAGGACCACCTCTACCAAATGCAACTGTAATAAATGTTAAAGAAACATTGTGGAATATCAGAAAAACATAAAAAAGACGAGAAATTTCAGGGTAATAGAGCTTCAGTTCTACTTGGTGGCTGTCAAAAACTTTCACAATATGTATGTGAGAAGTTGTGGTTGCTCAGATATATTTCTTGTCAGTACATTCCCTAATAAATGAAGAAACTTAAAAGGCTGATTTAAATTGCAAATTCTAACACAACTTCTAACACAATTATTGCAAAAATGATGTTTGGTTTTTCTGTGTTTTTTTTTTTTTTTTGTAGCTGGTGACTAAAGAAAAAAATTTAATAAAGTTTTCTACATCAACGTGTGCCTGCTATTGCACGCACAGAAAGAGAAAGGCTTATTTTCCTGTTAAAAGAAAAAAGTGTAGAAGTGCACTGTTATTAATTTAAAATTATTATACAGTAAGTAGACCAATGCTTTCTGGGGAATGGAAAAGCAAAGAGATAGGTTGATGGAAACTTATAAATTATATGAAAAGAAGTCTGCTTCTGCTTTAGAGAAAAAGTATATAAAAAGAAAAATAAAAGAAGAAGTTAAGTGGAAAAAAAAAAAGAAAGTAAAAGGGATGTGTGTGTAGAAAGAGACAAAGAAAGATCTGTTAAACAGAAAATTTGGAATAGAGTTGCCTGAAAGCTTTGATTGTTTCTAACTTGCTGTGGAACCAGTCTGCTGGAGGTCAGGACTTAGTGCTTTTCAGTCCCGCTTTGAGCTTACTGAGCCTGTTTGGACAAGTTCAGAACATTTTACGAGTCCAAGCTTTCCCTGCAATCATGTTCACTGGAATAATGAATAAATCGCATCTCAGAATTCCAAAGCAGTAACAAGTGACTTCTTTATTCAATATTAATTTCTATGGACATGCTAAGAACTGTGCAGGGGAATTCCAATTTTTTGTAGAAGTGAGAAATAATAATTTGGCCAGAAATGTTTACTTTCTCATCTCTCTTTTTTCTTGCCTAGCTCCAGGCCAAATCAGTGTTAAAAAAACCAAACCTTGAAAACTACAACAAAAATTAATTCTGTGTCTGTTTTACCAAAAGGACACAGAAATGTGAAGATTCTCTGGAGTGTGCACGCCTTTATATGGAATGCTTTACTATCTTCTTGCATTTTTACCTCAGTCAAACAAACACTGTAATACAACCTTAATTGTGAATCCTCTGGGTGTGAGGTGAGAGGACATTCAATACTACAAATCTGTTAAGAGGCAGCTGTTACATTGCCATGGAACATGATGACACGGTACATATTTCTAATCAAAATGTTTGGTTAACAAGAAGGTCAAAGAAGCAATTAGTGGTGGAATACAGTTCTACTGTGTGCCACGTACTATTTGACTGAAATACAAACTGACAGCAGGGCGATTTCTGCTGTTGGAATCACAGAGGTGACCTAGGGCACTCTATCAAGCTTAGTTTGACCCTGACAGCTTTTGACCAGCTATTTGTTGTCATATCTTTCTGACTGAACAAGATGACAAATATACACAAGACCTCATGCTCAAATGCTGCATTCTGTGAAGTGAGACAGATTTTGACCTTTAATTGGTAGAGGTCTCTGGGTCTTGTGACTCCACATCTGCTGTCTTTATTGTCTTGGAGTGGACAGAAATTCTGTTAACTACTGTAGCAGTATGTGCTCCCAGAATAGCAAAAATGTAGCTGCAGTTAAATGGCATCGGAAGATTTTTTATTCCACAAGACAGTCCTTTTTTTCAAAAAAAGAGATTGCTCTGACTTTACAGAAGAAGAGAAGTTTTGCTCCAAGTAATAAGACTCTAATGATTCATGTTACTCGGCACTGATGCAGAGGCCTAATGTGACAAAACAAAAGAAAGGATTTGGGCTCAGTTTGAAAATAGTTGAATAAATGAATAAGAAATTTGTCCAGGGCTAGAACATTTAAATAACTATGTCTTTACATTTCTTTATAAAATAAAAGTATCATCAGTTTCAGAAGTTAGCCTTTCAAAAGAGAAGGAAGAAATTATTAATAATTTTTTTTGTGGCAATAACCAAAACGAGAGCACTGTTTTCTTTAATTTTTCTATAAAGGGTTAATATTTCTCAGTAGACCTTTAGGACATGTAGATTGCCCAGGCAAAATTGTTTACCATGGGTGTTTCCATTTGCCATCAAATAAAAGTTGGCTAAGCCTTGAAACATCGTTTCTTTACTTGATTTCCCTCTCTTTTGTGTGCACTTACATTTTTCCACGCATAAGATGTTGGTATCTGAGTACATTCAGTTGTTTGTGGACTGTTATTCTATCTTTCTGAACACTAAGTTTGCAAACTACAAGTTGAGAAAAGCTGCCTTAGATTAGTTAAGAAGCATAGAAGGGCTCTTCACTGGGGAGCTGACTTTCAAAAAGAGGGTAAAAAATCAGCGAGCAACACAACAACGCAGGATAGTTTGTAAATTAGCACAGAAGAGTATAAATAACCATGTGACTTCTCATTCCTGCTCTTGGACTGCTTTTGTAAAGCCTTTAATGGGTGAGCTGGCTAGATGAATATCTTGTGATCTTGGTTCCTTTTGTCTTAGCCCTTCCGCACATAACAGCTCCAGGAACGCATGAAGAGGGTCACTGCTCAAAGGGACCAGGCATTTTCAAGGTACCATGCAGCTGCTTCTCAGTGTCAGAGCTTCTGGTCCCCTGCTCCTACCAGATCCTCTTGCCTGGAAAAGCCCTCAAATAAGTGTTATTTGCCACTTTCCTCTGCTTGCTCTTCACAAAGTTTGCTGTTCAGCCCCCACTTTTACTGGTCCTGCATTCAGCTACCTGCTGCCTGCTTCCCTTTCCAATGACTGTTCCCCAGACTACTCTTTCCTAATTGCAGACTGCTAGCCTTTAGCTAGAGTCTACCTCACACTCAATCGTATGCTTTTTCCTCTGAAAATCTGGTTTTCTATTTTTTCCATGGTTCAGAAAGCACACACTAGAATGGTGCCTCAGTCCTACCTATCCTATTTGGGAAGGACAACAGGACTACCAGTATATCAACATGTGTACACAATATACATGGAAGTATACAGACTTATTTGATATAAAAATATAACTGCATTATTTAGGCTCTGGTGAATCATTTAAGATCTCATAAAACACTGCTTCCGACATTAACAGAAATCAAGAGAGATTTGAACATACATCTTCACATTACTTATTTCAAGCTATTTTAAAGTAAAGTGTGTAATGATTAATAGCAATGACTTATGATGGGAGAATGTCTAGTGGGTACCATGCTGTCAGGACTAAGTAATTTTTTGTTATGAAAATGTAGTTCCTCCATGGAGTCTTTAATCATATAGCTGATTTTAGTAGGCATATGCATGAGGACTATTGTTTGGCAAGGATTTCCAGATCCAGGCAGTTGTCTAAGAAAGATGTTAATGATAAAAGCAGGATAAAAAATGGTCTGACAGTAAAACTCTTCAAGTACCAGCCTGAGAGGTATTACAAACACTAGCGTCATCTAGGTAATACAGAGACACCTGCAGAGATCTACAGAAAAAGATAGTAGAAATGTAGAAGAAATCTATAGTGTGAAACTGAATGAATGTGAGGAGATAGTACCCTATAAAACATATATTTAACAGAATGTAGAAAAAGAAAATAAGGCAGAAAAGAAGGCATTTGTTTGATGCATGATAAAGGCTCATAACTGGATTTGTGTCATCAGAAATACCACAATTCAATCTTTTATTCCAAGTGAAAGCTATGGTAACAGTCTTGATGAAGTGTATGCTGATGAATACTCTGTAAATAGTAATCATTTGCAATTATTGCTAGTAGTTGGATGTTATCTTTTTCTGTTTTACTTTTGCATTTGGTTCAAGAAGGGTGTGAAAGGAATCTTCTACTCCAGCAGTTTGGCTTCTTGTCCCGATTAACACTGCATGAAAATAATTAAACTCCCAAACTTTTTACAGCTTAAAAATGTTAGTTAGTTAGTGACTTATTTATTTATTTTTAAAATTAAAATCCCAGCAATTAGGCCATTCTCTCTTCCTAATACATTACCTGCCTGTGGTGGAACACTGGGGATTTTTGCTCTGAATATTCAGGGCATTATTCAATTGTCTAAAGATAGGTTTCTAATTAAGATACCCTGACTTAGTCACATGGGGCTGGTGGGTGCCTATAAGACCCATGGGATATTTGTGCCCCTCTGAAAAGGCAGTTGCAGCATCTCATGTGGTGCTGTGTGTCTGTGTCAGGAGACTAATTTGTTGGTCAGAAAGGCTGAAAGTGGAAGCAATCAAACCAACAATATTTCTTAGAACAAAATTAAAATGTTTCTTAATATAAATTCTTCCTTTACTCTCTCTTAAAATGCACACACTAACACATAAGACCTACAGGAGACCTACAATTCCTTGTGTTGGTGTGGAGGTGTACAGGTCATTTGATGAAGCAATGTCAAAAGGGGGGTCCAAGTTGGGCTCTTGCCAGAGAGTTCATTCTCAAAGTGCCCAAAAGGAATGGGGTATTCCCAGCTGACCTTCTTCCTAAAGCAAAAATATTTCTGTTGAATCAATGTACCTCCTGCCCAGTCTTGCAAATCACTGGGTCTACAGTGCCCTTAGCAGCGGGTCCTGTTGTGATGGAGTGGGAACAACATGGTCTCTGCAACAGTCAAAAAGCTGAACACTTGGTCAGGCATCACATAGGAGTCCAACTCATTGATTTGTTCAAGAGTTTATTGGCCAAGTACTGTCATCTACACAGTGCAAACCATGGCACATCCAAACCCTGTGTTTTTACACCTTTCCTTCGAAGGTGCTCATGCTTGCATAAGGTCCAAATTAATGATTACTTGCACTTTTAGAACATACTTTTTAGTTCCACTCAAATTCATGCTCAAGCACATCACTATCCACAGTTTTGTACTTTGTTTTGGGTTATTGTTGTGTTTCCTACAATCTTTATGTTAAGTACAGAATTTTAGCAATTGCTGCAGTCCTAGTGCACACGAGGGTCTTGGGAAAAATTTGCCATCTGCTGTTTAATATTTTAGTTGTGAATTTATGTTTTGCTGATTTGGCATTATACACTTAATCATAGAAAGTTCAGTGAGATCCCTGGAATAACAAGTTGATTTTTTTCTTCATTTTTATTTTATTTTATTTTATTTTTTTATTTTATTTTATTTTATTTTATTTTATTTTATTTTATTTTATTTTATTTTATTTTATTATTTTATTTTATTTTATTTTATTTTTTAAGATATGAACCTGAACAAGCTTCTTCTGTGTCCTTTGGTAACTTTGACAGAAAAACAGGATCTCTTCCCCTGCTCCTCTTCCCCCTTTATCTCCTGCTTTTACCATTCTGTTGGATATAATCTCCTAGTCCTGTATACCATGTGCCCAGCCCTACATACTCAGGTCCTTAGACTGAATCCCCCTCCAGCAATAACATGGAAAACAATTCTGCCTTGATGGTTCTGAAGAGCAGGTATTTTTATGACTTAATATTCCAAAATATATTTTTAGAAGTGTATTTTTCTCAGACACCACCGTTAACTTTTAATTTTCTACTTATAGTCTTAATATTACTGTTCTGTTTCATTTAGCTCATGAAAACAGATTGCAATAAGAGAGGCTGCCATTTGACTTATGACTTGCTCCTGCTGCTGATTCCATTTTATTTCACATTTTACTTAAAATCAACAGAAATCAGTCCAGCAGCCATAAATAGTTTTGGTTTAAAATCAGCACATAGAATATCAGCACAGAAACAAATTATAACATATGTTTCCAAACCAGATTAATGCCTTTTCTCTCTGCTGCAAGAAGTAAAAGGCCTCCACTTGGCAATTCCCACAAAGTAGCACTTTACAATAGAGCAAGAAGAAGTGAGCAGAAATGTTATGGTGCTGCTTTGCAGTCAGCATATGTAAAATCAGATTCTGTCTAGTCAGGTTTAGACACTGAAAAAGACACCTCTTTTGGCTGTGACTGATACTCAAAGATTATGTAGTTTTGTGTTTATCTTGGTTTTCTTTCACTTTGTGCTCCCATGCCAACTTCTGCTCTTTCGCACTTCTTCAGGTGTTTCCAAAGCAAAAAAGCACTGTCGTTTCCTCCAAGAAGAATGGCATTACTTCCCGTGATATAATTCAAAAGGAATTGCTAAAATATTTGGAATTTCCTCCGTAAACATTTTCAACTTTTGGTGTGGATTTTGGGAGCTTGTGGCTGGGCATTTTGTTGCCCAGCCCAGAGGCAGCTCTGCCCTCGGAATGGGCAGTGAGGGTTGAGGGTGAAAGCCCCCAGCCTTCCCCAGTCCCGCTCCCCAGGTCTCCCAGAGGAAGATTTTGGGGCATGAGAGCGATGCAAACTGCTCTTCACATGCTACGTGCAATCACACACGTGTGTACAATTTATCCAGGATTCAGTGCCTCTTACACAGAACTGATGTGGCAAGTGAAAAGAGAGACAGAAAGAGCAGATGTATTGCTCACTCTTTAAACTGCTCCCAGTCTCTGGCTAATCAAAATCCCCCAATAAACAAGACTAGTTCTGTGCATACATCTGTGCAGTATTCAGCCCCTATGCTATCAGTGGTGTCTTGCTGAATTCTTTGAGGCTCAGAGCCTTTAGCACCTGCAAGATCAGATCCTTGACTGTAACCAGATGGTGGCATTGTAGCATTACAACAGTTTTCTGAAGCTGTCATAATTTCACTTGGGGTAATCCAGAAAGCTATGAAAAGCAGAGAATCTATTTCAAAGTGGAATTCACTCTGAAAATGATGCACATGCATCTAGAGCTGAAAGAAGATGCATAAGCCAAGGGTTCTTTTAATCACTAAAAGTAATAAATAAAATTTAAGTTTAAAGAATAATCACCAACAATAATAAATAAAGTGTTATGTTTAAAGAATAATCAATGTGTAGAAAAATCCAAGCAGGCAGCAATACTTAATTTCTTAATGGAGATCCTTAGTATTTAGAAAATTTTATGCAATATTGTTTGTGAGAGAAATTTTAGGAAAAAGGAAGAGAATTACACTGGCATATGTCTAAAAGTGCATTAAATCTGAAAAGGTTGAATTGGAGAAATAATATAATTTGATTATACCTTACTTATTCTTTTCTTTTCTTTTTTTTTTTTTTTTTCAACCAGGAAAGTCATGATATGTAGATTGTAGCACAGAAGCATGAAGTGGAAACATAATAATTCTAAATGCAATTCTACCACATTATTTCACTGTAATTTCCTATAAGTTATTAACCTCCTCAGCTTCATTGTCTTCAGTTCTGAAGTAAGGTGCTGCAATGCTTTCAAGACTGAAAGTACCGATTAGTTAATATCTGCCAAACACGTTGAAAAATGTTGTGTGCTAACAACATTTTATCATGTTGTTCACAAATAAGGGTCACAAGGGAACCACTGTTAACCCCTTCTCCAAACCAGCTGCTTTCTGGTACTCTCAGTAGTTGTATGGGGTTGGTGATACACCTGGAGGGCAGCACTCAGCCCCCATTCTGCTCACTGCAGACCTATGACTCTGAATTTATTCTCAGAATAATCTCACCAGCCTTTCTTTTTTACTGTTCTTTCACCCTGAAGAGAATAAAAGCATACCACAAATCTCAAAACTCAGTTTGGAAGAGAAAGCTGGGTTTTTTTTGGTCTGAGATTGCTCATCAGTCTAAACCCAGGGAAGCAACACAGCAACCTGTGGGCTAGGCACTGCTGTCTCCACTTGGGTGGAGTGGTGTCTTTCCTAAGATCATTTTAACTGAGTGCTTTCTAAACAGTAATTAAACCTTATCCATACTGTGTGAAGAAGTCATGGTTGCCACCTCATAGAGATTTTCTGAGTGGTGGGATTTTGCACAGGGGCTTGATAAGTGAAGAAACTTTATCTCTCCTGCTCAGCTTCAGTCTTACCTGTCCTCTGATCTGCTTCCTGCATGACTTGCCTGCTTCTTGGCGGTTGAGCAGTTGATTGGGGATGCTCAGAACCAGGTACAGTACACTGCAGGGAAGAAAGGAAAATGTTGGCAGGCAGTGCTAGAAAGAGCCCAGCAGTTTTGGGCAGCTCAGCCCACTGTTACCCTTTTAACAAAATGCCCAGCTGCTAACTGGAAGATGGGGAAATCTTTGTTGCCAGCCTCTGAAAGCTGGGGAAAGACCACCATGGAGGAATGGCATTGAACTGAAAATGGGAATAACTGAGACGGAGGCTAAAGGTAGAGGGCTGATTTGAGCTTGTGATATCTTATAATGAAGTGTAAGGCCTCCTGCATCATCAGATCTGCTGTCTCAGTAAGTCTGTGAGAGAGGAAGATGACAGTTATTTGCTTACATGGTTCAGGCAAGGTGGGCAGGAATAAAAGCAAAAGTGAAGAAATGCAAAATTTTTCTGAAGTGTGATGAACTTCTAACTGAAATTACTGATTCTGGAAGGGACCATGTCCTCACCATCACTCTTTCACTTGTGCTTATTTGTGCAGGAATTTAATGTATTTGTGAGGTGCACCTTTACCGTAGCTAACCTGAATTTGCATACAAATGAATAATTTCTCTCAAATAAAATCATTCTGAGTGAAAACAGTGTCAGTGTGAAATACCACCAATCTTCATAGTGGGACTACAGGCACTAGTATGTGTAGCCTCTGAGACCAGCAGGGTGAATCCCACAGCTTTTTTTCAGATGCCATATGCTGATTTGCTCTATAGGTTATTTCCTCATGCCCTGTGGTGCTGGCTTGCACAGCCAACCTGAATTTGCATGGTGGATGTAGGGTTTCACTAAAAACCAATTGAGCAGAAATAACCTCTTAAAGGTCTGGCATGTTTGCATGAGTTTTAGCCCATACCCTCCGCAAAGAGTGAGCTTGTGTTGAACTCACTAAGATAAAGCATTTACTGCATGGAGAAAACTTGACACAGGGACTGCTATAACTCAAGATAATTTTGAAGTGAAGACAGTCCTCAGAAATGGTGATTTTGTCCAGGATCACATTAGAAGGAATTGTGACATACCTGGCTATAACACCTGGTAGATTTGGCCCTACCTTCTTGCTTGAAATGGACTGCAAAAGCATTCTCTCGTAAATCATCCTAAAAAAAATGAGGAGGAGGGAAAAAAAAGAAGGTAGTTTTTCCTTCTTTTTAGCAAAGGAAGGGGTTAGCATATGGCTTTTGTTTTACCATTGATTTCTACAGAAGCCCATTGAGCCTGTTTTGTATCTGAAGCTGAAAGCTCACTACTTGTTCAGCTTTTTGTGTCTTGTGTTGTGGGTTCAGGATGGTGTTATGTGACATGAAGGCATAGATAGGGACCCAGGTGTTGCTTCTGACTAAAAGCCTCTCTGCTGGAACTTCCTGACTAATTTCCCTGATTACAAAGACAGCAGGTGTCAAACATATCAGAAAAAGAACAAAAGACTTTATCTGTCCATCCTTAATTAAAGGCAGAAGTGCACTCAAGCCTGCCTGGCTAAACCAGAAGGCCGTGAGGGTAATAGTGTTTTAATTTATTTTAACTGTGCAGGAAGAAATTTAAGATGATTGCTGAGAACAATGCAATTAAAATATAGAATTCTTTTCCAATTTTTTTTTGGTCCTATTTTGATTTTTGTAGAAAAGGATTATGTTTGGATTTCCTCACAGTTGCTTTTTTAAATACATACTTTTTGTGAATACAGCACATGATATAAATTTAAAATATACAAGGTAGCCTGATAAATATGCAGAATTGTATCATCTTAGCTTTAGTTTAAATGTCACTGAAGGAACAGGCTTTCAACTCCATCATCTTCAGTGGTTACATTATTGGATTTTTAGCAGTTGAAATTTTGTATTACATGAATCCTATCTATTCATCAAGTGAAAATGTGGCTCACATATCTTATGCTTCACCTTGCTACTATATTTTCTGCATGAATTCAGTCACCCTTTCACTTCTGTAAAGGTTTTCAGCATAAAGGATTAGGACAAGAGATGTAATCTTTGTTTATAAAAGGCACTTTCCAATGAAAATGACAGTCATATAGCTTAACTATGTAATGTTGTTGTGGAATATCAGTGATTTTTGTATCTAGCTTGTAAAATTTACACAAATTATTGTACAACAAAACCAGATCTATGCCTGCCCTAGAAACATTCTGGGAAAATATAGTTGTAGTGTTTTCATATTATTTTCTTGTTTCATTGCAATTAAAAGTCTTAAGATCACTGCATATTCAGTATATGTCATTTCCCAGTTAATAATTCAGAAGACTTATATTATAGAGTGTTTTTATAATATTAATTAAAATGGAAAGGATCTGCTAAACACCAGAGGTTTAGCAGGGCGCAAGAGGAGATACTGCTGTAATAACACTAGCAAAATACCATGAACTGACTACTCAAAGGTGTAGCATCAACCTGGGGGTTCAAGATGCTTTGAAAATGACAAATACTCTATACATAAAACTCCTTAACCTTTAGATATATTATTTCATTAGATTTGTAATCATTCCATAAAGACTATGATTCTGCCTCTTGTACTTAACTTAAATAGTTCTATTCTCTATAAAGCCCTCTCTGAATATTCAGTTCTTGAGGATTTTTACTATGCTGAAGAGTTTAGTACCAGTAAAAGTCACAGTCTGATTTCCTGATTCAAACTTCAGTGACCAGGCTGGAAAGGCTCTTGACTGGCTTTGAATCCAATTCCAATGTTCTGATGCAAATAAATGAAAATATTTCAAATGTATCCTTAAAAAAGGTGCTTATATCAGATCCTAGGAATTTATATTGGACTCAAACACTTGCTGAACTTATTTTCCAAAATTAAACCATAACTCACAGTTATTCTGTGAGTATTCTCACAGTTATTATAAAGTAGTACTTTACGGCATCCTCAATGAATATTTGCAGTTAGATTCTGCTACCACTGGTTAATGTCCAAAGCCTGAAGCTTTTGAAGAATTGGCATAGACTTAATTTGGCTGCTCTTCTAAGTTTAGTAAGCAGTTGTGGTTGTGCTGCTTGGGAATAATTTTGGTTGTACTTCACCATCACTTATGGGAATAACTAGAATAAAAAAATAGACTTGTCACTGAAGTACTTAAATGTGACATGAGAATACTCCTAAGGATCCTAATTTACTTTAATAGAGAATGTTATGTTTAGCATTTTTCTTGTATAATTTTTCTTCTAAAGATGAGAACAGCCCTAACAGTACTTATGTCTTTTGAGCAAATTTAAGAAGCTGGGCTGTTTCTCAATATTGGACATTTAAAAAACCCCACCAGATTTCTAGAATATGTATCTGAAATAGAAGAAGTTATTATAGACCCCAGAGCATTGTTCTTCAGTGGAGGAATATATCTAATAGAAAAATTCTGGATTTTCTAATTTTTATTCTCTTTTAATAATGTCACCATTTAGGGTCCTTGATCCAGGGCATAAAACACATGAATGGTGATGTACACTTATCTTTTTGAGTTTCTCATGATGACGAATGCAAAGTGGGCAAGCACGTAATAGCAACAGATTGCCCTAATAATTGAATGTTACTGGTATCCATAAAATAACAATAAAATAAAAATTAATAACCTACATGTCAAAATAGTAACTTAGACTGCCTAGAGAAAGAAAGTTAGTTCTCCTCATCAGAGCATGGATGAGAAAAGCAAAGCAAAGTGTTTTCTGTTCAGAACGGGAAAGCTGGGTGAAATTGCGATTCAGAAAATGGTTGAGTTTTCCCTCACTTGGAATAAATGCCATTCCTCTTATACTTTGGCTGAAGGCAAAAAGTGACCACAGTTATTAAAAAGAAGACATAAACCGCAACAGATTTCCAAAATACAGTTCCTGAAGAACAGTGTGAGACCAGTAAGGCGATAAACAACATGCATTAAGCTACACCAAGATAAAGCTTCTGACTAAATTTTCCCACTAGGGTGCCTGTGGCCAGGCAGCTGAAAACATATTTAAGTTAATCTCTCAGGCTACAGTTCAAGGAAGCTCTTCAGTACATGCTGAATCAATTTCTCTTCAGGAAGACTGTATGCACAAGACTAAATTTAAGCATGCATTTGTACCCCGTTGATCTCAATGGGATTTAGGCACAGACCTAATATTAAACATCTGTTTAAATATTCTTTCAAATAGGGGCATTATCCCAAATGGAGTTCAGAGTATTAGTTTTGCGTGTTTCTTTAATTTGTTTAAATTCAAGGGACAAATAAGGAATTTTCCTTCTGCAAAGCATTTTATGATCACATTATATCACAGTCTGTTCTACTAAATAACAGTTTAACTGTTTTCCATTCAGCAGTTAAAATGCTTGGTTGTGTGAAGCTGAGCAGGACCATGGAAAGTAGTTCTGGAAGTGTGGCTGCCAGGCACATGATCAATGCATTCCAGTGCATGCCTGTTCTCAGATCTGCATTGCTGTAAGGAAAAATGTCTATATTACAAAGCTTTAAGAGTGGATTTTACCTCAGTCACCTTTAGTTGTTGAAAGCTCTGTGGAAAGCCCTCATGAGTCATCCTACACTCCTCCTGTAACAAATGGAGAGATGTGGATATCCTTGGAAGACAATTCACCTTACTTGTCTTAAATAAGCATTTTAGATGTAAGAAATTGCCCTGGGGAGGTGGGGGACATTTAACTTTTTTTTTTTTCAGGAAACTGCAGGGGAATATAAAGTGATGCATTTAGACACCCACTTCTCAGATATCTAAGTAGGGTCAGAGGACTCCCACTTCTTGTGCAATATGTATATTCACACATGCATTTGACATGGTCATTAGCTTTGCAGTGTCGAAGTAAAAAAATTATTTTTTATTAAATAAGTATCTGAAACATCTGTCTGTCTTTAGCTTGCGTGGTGTTTTTTGAATATTACATGTTGGTAAAATTCCAAATGCTGGAAATTTCTTTCATTTAACTGCATTAATTAAGGGTATATACAGAAACATTTTCTTCTGGTCAGTTGTAATTTGACTATTAAAACACCAAGGTTTTTGTGTTAGATTTTCAATTTCCCTGAAATATATTGGAAAATAAGAGGTTTTTTTGCTCTCAGTGGTGGTGCTCAAAGTACCACCAGTAGAAAGTATATCCTTCTAAATCTTGTTGGGAAAAGAGAATGGTGAGAGTGTGCCCCTAAGGTGAGCAGGTAGGTGTGCAGTACTTCTAGCTGTTCATCTTCCTTTACCTGGTAGTCTTAGATTAATCTTCCCTCTCTTGCTTTGTCCTGATGTTTTTCAGCATCAGAGCACAGAGTATTAAGTGTACATTCTCTGATCCATTATAATGATACAACAGTTTCTTGTAGGAGTCTTGCAGTCTAAAGGTGATAAATATATTTACTTTCTCTAAAGGAATCAATTAATCACAGAAGTCAGAGATCAGGGAAACTATTTTCTTTACTCTTGCAAGCATGGAATATATTCACTCATAACCAATCCCAGAACAGATTTCAGACAGATGTTCAAGAGGTAGGTAAACATTGACATGTTTGGCAGGCAGCAGAATAGTTTGGATTTTTTTATGTTGAGATTCTTACAATTAAACACTGTCACTGTCTTAGGAAAATTAATACAAGAAAATTATGAGAAATATAAAGCTTCCTGAAGTTAAGTTCGGGATAATCAAAGATCATACAGTGTATATTTAAAACCAAACCATTTTGATATTGCCTTTTCAGGCACACACATTTAATGTGTGTGTTTTCTGCAATGAGTTTAGATGTATTCCTTAAACCCAGTGTATTCCTTTATACCTTTGTATCCCTGCCTATGTCAGTTTTAAATGAAACCAGATTCCCTTTGATTTTCAGAACAAGTACATTGCTCTACTTGAGCGAAGCATAATGATGTGTTACGTTTTTTGTTGATGGATTGCCACCTGGCACTTTCTGGCATACTATTGCATTTCTCACTCCTAAGAGTTAAAATCTCTTTTCCATTTTAAACAGCTTACATATTCTACAGGAATATGTAAGAAGTGTGGAGTCACCATACAGGAGTATGTAAAACCAAGATTCTGATAACTAATCTGTACTTATTGTTGTGAAAAGATGGTAAAATATTATTAAGTCCTAAGAAAGATAAAATCCCTGAATTTGTGAACAGTCCATGAAAAGAAAGAGGAGATACTCTTCCTCGTACATGCAGGCATGATCCTGAAAATTCATGGTCAATTGTATCTAAACAGTTTTATGAAAAGCAATAATACATGTCTGGAATGAGTGCTTTAAGGATGCTGCTGAATTTGGTTGAAATGAGATAATCTTTGGTTGTCACCAGAAAACTGAGCTTGTGGTTTCTCCAATTCTGCTCTCACATGATCTGTATCCTGCAGAATTAACGCCCTTACTGAAATAAAATAGGGATTTGTTTTCATCTGCCTGTTCATTCCTAACTTTTGTGTGCCAAACACACTACTGAAAGTTCTCAATGACAGATTAATCAGTCCACTGCAGATGCAACATGTTTTTCTGACCCCAGTGTAGGGAATTTTGAAGGTGTGTTTGTCACGTGGGGCTAAGTCCAGCTTTGGGTTTTTTCCCACATACTAACAGACTGGCATGATCCAATAATTTTTTCAATATCTCTTCTATTGATATTGCCTCAACTACAATATCAATTTTTTTAGACAGCATCTTGTTAGTTCCTTAACCTCAGGTAGGTGCAATAGCAGTGAGCAAGATACAGCAGCTCTCCCTGGAAAGCAAAACTGATGTTTTACCACATAGCTATGTATAAGAATTGTTTTAAGACTTGATTCTGACATGCCAAGCCCTGAATTTTCTTGCAGCCAATCAGTGTTGTAATTCTAGAGCTTTTTTCAGTTTGAAGAACTATTTCAGGAAACCAGGCAGCATTTCTCACATATTTATACATCTGACTTTCCCTGACCCTGTTGTATTGGCATCCTACCACACAGAGCTAGGAGCTGCAGAGGATGAGTGTTTCCCATCCAGCTCTGAGAAATGCTGGGCTGACTCTGTGACAGTTGCAGCACACCTTTAACAACGAAGGCTGACATCTAATAAACCAAGAGAGCTGAGACAAGGTTATGTGTAAAACCAGTCATTTTTGTATCTTATGAAAAGTGTGAAAGAGTAACAAAACATGTGAGACATGACTAACAAGAATGCAGCTGTGGAGGGAGTGGACTTTCTGGCATGGAATGACTTCTTTTCTAACTGGGAACTGAACCCATTTCATATGGAATCATTAACTTCTTGAGTGCTTAGAATAGCCATGAAATTTTTTTTGCATAACATCAAATGATCCTCTTCTCATTTTATGTCACTATCTGGCCAGAAAGAGCCTATGTCAACTACACAATTAGATTCTACCACATGTTAATATCCTAGGTAAGTATTTATGGATATAATTGTTAATGAGCAAAAATTATTTCTGTCTGCATCACCCTCTGTTTAGTTAAAGCCTTTTAGAACGGTGTCCAGTATAGCTCTCTAGTTGAGCTATGGATTTTCCTAGATTGACCAAGAAAATGTTCTTTATGGCAGATCTTGGCTGAAAAACCTTCAGGAATCATGGTATAGATCTTACAGTCTCTAGGCGTTTTTTAGGTTTTTTTGTGTGTGTGTGCATGTGTGCTTCTACAGCTTCTTTTGTCAAAATCACATTTTAACTTAGAAGAATCTTTTATGCTTTCTTTAAAACATTTTAGATAGTTCATGAGATCCACAATTCTTGTGGATCCCTGCTCCAAAGAGGGAAAAGGCTAGACCTTATCATAAAGATGAGGAAAATTTAGCTCTCACAATCCTCTGCACTCCAGTAATTACTTGCTGAAGTTAATCTTTTCCTATCTGTTGCCCTCAGGAGAAAGAACTACAGACACAAATCCCAGGCCCCGTGACAACTCCCTTCCCCTCTGGATAGATAATATTTATGGATATAAAAATCAAAAGCAATGGGGAAGTGGTCTTTATTCTGGAGTTTTTCATGTAGCGTTAGCAAAACCTATTCTCTCTGATTTCACCTATAAAATCAACTAGAAATATTAAGTTTCCCAGTGTAATTAAAACTTCTTATGTAACTTTCCAGCTGAGTATGAAAATGTTTCAACAGTTTAATAGTAATTAGATATTTTTAACCACAAGTACTTGGGGTTTTAATTTAGTTTCAAAAATAAGTACTTACAAAACACAGAAAAATGTTTTCAGGTTTGGTCATTTGATATATACAGTTGGGTTCAGTATTACAGTTAGTTCCAGTTTCCCTCTTGAGAAGAAATGAAATAACATGGCTGCCTAAGCAAGCTGATAGTGGGACTGCCATGATTTCTTTTTAATGCAAAGAATCTGGAAAATATAATCTTAAATGGAGGAAGCAGTAACGCTATGTAGAGGCATTCTAACTAGTTGGTTTAAGCTGCCAATTACTGTGGATGCTAATTTTGCAGTGCTGCCAGGATTTTATGTTAATGTTATTGAACAAAAGGCTGAAGTATTTTTTAATTTAAAACTACTGAACTATAAAATTGAACTATTAGACTTTCCATGAATTTAAGTGGACAAAGAGAATATTATGTCAAAGGCTCAATTCAGTCACCTTCAAGCCATTACACCTTTTGAAATGTGGAGCAGTAAGTTGCTGTGGTCTATTATTTTAGGCTGAAGTCCTCCCATGGTTCCTGCTACTACACTTAAATAAACTTTATTCTTCCCTGCACTCAGTGCCAAATAATGTTAACATAGAGAACTTCAGATGAATACACCCCCTTCTTCTTCTGTGGGGTACTCTCAGCATGCTCAGACAACTTGTTTCAGGGCAGCCTAATCACATGAAAATGAAGAACTTGGCCACCAACTACACCCTTGGATAACCTTGCAGTTCTCCACACCTTAGCAAGCACAGGATTCCAGGATAAGGTGGAACAGGCTGTGGACACCCTGTCCTCTTTCTTGCCTTCTGGATATAAAGCAAAACTGGAACTGCACTACCTAGGTATTTACATTCATGTATTGCTTCTGTTCTCTGCTTACTGTCTACAAAATAGACAAGAAAGCAGTGTGTCATTGACATTACCCCACTTGTGAGCCTGGTTATGAAGTCTGATGGCTTAATTTACCTTGTGCTACAGCTGGAACAATGTAAGAGGAAGGGACCTGGGGACTGGTGCTGTACACTTTGCAGTGTGATCTCTCAGTCTCTTCCAGAGTTTGAGAATGGGAGTTACACCTCCAGAGAACAGGGCGTGAAATCGAGGTGCCCTCAGCACTGAGGGCCAGGGCAAAAAGATGTCTTTGACTTCTGCAGCAGTCTCTAAACTGCAGTACTAAACATAGAGCCCTATTTATGAAGCTAGACAAGTGTGTATGGAATTGTAAGGGGCAATGGCACACTTGTGGGAGCAAGCTGTGCCTCGTTGCACCCAGCACCCTTTCTCCTTCTAGCAGAACTGAGCCATCAGGTAAATTATTGTGGTTTAACCCCAGCTGGCAGCTAAGCCCCACACAGCTGCTTGCTAAGTGTCCCCATTCATCATCCCTTGGTGGGATGGCGGAGACAACCAGAAGACTAAAAGTGAGAACACCTGTGGGCTGAGATAAAGGCAGTTTAAAAGGTAAAGCAAAAGCTGCACACACAAGCAAAGCTAGCCAAGGAATTAATTCAGCACTTCCCATGGGCAGGCAGGTGTTCAACCATTCCCAGGAAAGCAGCAGTCATGTGTGACAGTTACTTGGAAAGACAAAGCGCTGTGACTCCAGATGTCCCTCCTTCCTTCTTTCCCCAGCTTTTACTGAACATGACACCTAATGGAAAAGAATATTCCTTGGGTCAGTTGGGATCAGCTGTCCCAGCTGTGTCCCCTCTCACATCCTTGTGCACCACCCACAGCCTCCCTGCTGGTGGGGTTGGATGAGAAAGGGAAAAGACCTTGATGCTGGGTAAGCTCTGCTCAGCAGTAGCAAAAACATCCCCTTGTTATCACCCCTGTTTTCAGCACAAATCCAGAGCACAGCACCATGCTAGCTACTATGAAGAAAGTGTATTCCAATCAAAATCAACACATACAGTAAGTGATTTTTCTGACCTTTACATGTGTCTGACTTTAGAGACTGTAGCTGCAACAAGAAAGATATATACACATATAAATTTTTAAGAGCCTATCTCATTTGTTGCTGTGCAGTAATTTTAGAAAGAGGCCTAGACAGATTGCAATGCAGTCACGTGTGAAGATGGGACAGTGGACTGGATCAATGATTTAATCAAAATGTTTGAGGCTTTTATTGCATTCCAGCGGAGGAAAAATGCTTTTGAGCACCATGTGTTCAACACTTGCAACCAAATAGCAGATGAAATATTTGATTCATTTGCAGCAGACCTTTGGTTACTTTCCAGAAAATACTTGACTGTTTTTTTGATGAGATCACTGCTAAAATTGTTGTTGAGGGCATATTGTGGTACAGGCTAAATGTTATTCCAGCTGCAGTTTTGTACGTTTTCTCCTCTTAAGGAAGAGTAGACTACAAGTTTTATTATCTTCTAGTGATGTAAGTAGTTAGTATTTGAATTATGTGGAATCTCGTGTAGGGTATAAAACCTGCAGGAGACTGATTGGCACAAGCTGACAATTTGTAGACCACTGGATAATCTGGAGAGTTTGTGTGCTCTCTAGAGAGAGGCCAGGCTTCTGCATCTTTTGGCCCTTAAATCCAGTTCTCCGTGTTGTACTTTTCTTTTTTGTTAGAAAAATACCTAACCCCTGCTCTGTACCTATTGCTGACACCAGGAAGAGTTAGGTGTAGATCATGTGTGCTTCATCTAACTAGGACAGGAAATAGTGCATCTTGGCTCCCTCTGTGACTCCTATTCTGGGCTGCATGATCCTTGTGAAAAAAAGTGGCATCTCTTTCCTTTATCTGTATGAGCCAGTGCATGATTCACATGTGATTAGTCTGGGGAAAGGAAATAGGACAAAGTAAAAGTAGGGCAGCAGAAAGTACACAGTAGATATGAATTCCAATGATTACACAACAAATCCAGTTAAGAAGACATCATATGATATGACAAAATTAAAGTAGGCTGAACAGTGAGTGTTTGAAAAGGCACCTCCTTTGTCTGCGAATTTAATACAGAAAGCTATATGTGAGTAAAACAGAACTCAGCTATGACCATATATGTCTTGTTTTTCTGTGACATTTCTCAATGAAAGGAAAGATTTGTTGTTTAGAAAATATTTGTTTGGTGAGCTAATGATTTTGCAAAGGTGTTTCCTTCTACATTGTTCCTTAGGCGGAGCTCCAGGAAGGTGGCGTTATACACCCCCCATTCCTGTCTGGCTTTGGTTTTTATCTCAGCGGGGAAAGCCGCAGTAAGAAGGGACAAAATTCAGTTCTGCTTAACTGTAGCTGAACATGCAAAATTCCACAGATCTATTCAGAGTAAAATGTGCCATACTGGTACCTAAAGAATTAGCTCTTCTCTTCCATGTCTCTATAATACTTTACTCAAGGATTTATATGTCTTCCCCCCACCCCTTCCCCAACTTCTTGGCCACGCTATTAGGTAGGATCAGATATTTGTTGCCATTTAGTGTGTCAAAGTCAGTGAATGGGTAATGGCTTATCTTGTGTGTCCTACCTGTGTATTTGTACATATTGAATACATTTACCTAAGATTCCAGAAAAAGTCAGATTTACAGGAGAAAAGCATCTTTACTGGAACCATACACATACACATAGATTCAGTAACATGTGGAAGAAAGTGAAAAGAGGGATTAAAAATCATAATGTTATTTCTCTTCCAATCAGCAACAGATGCCAGGGACTAGCAAGTCAGTTTAGTTTCCTGTTGGGGGAGAATAATCTCAATTATTCAGAATCTTCATAATTTCTTTTTTCAGTTATGTTCTCTGGTTCCCACAGAGAGTTTTTTACACTTGTTGGTTGTCCCTTCATGCAAGAATGAATCTCAGTAATCATGATGAGCAAGTCAGCTCCAAGAGTAAGACTGGAGAAACTATGTCTACCTGAACTGCCTAAGCCATTCTCAAATCGAACTCACCTTGCCTCTACATGTAAAATTCTGGAAGTTTTCTTAGAAACTGAGTTCTGTAGAAAAGCTTTAGCTTTTCTGAAATGTTGGGCCCAGTTCCAAATCAGAGTGTTCCAATCATCATTCTCTTTCATGGGTATAGTCATTACCTATGTACTCAGTATCCTAAACATTTGAAACTCAGACACAAACCAAACCACCAGGAAAAAAATATTTTCCTCACACTTTTTATGTCCTTTTCTTCACATTTTTAAATGATGAAGTTACCACTTCCAGTACACAATTTTTCCAGAGTTGCACTATTTCCAAAGTTCTTTCTTTGTCTTTTCCTCTCTTCATTGAGTTTTGCAGATGTTTTTTCCACCTAGCTTTTCAGAACTCTACCTCATAGTGGAGGCTAAGGAAAGGGAGGCACAATTTCCAGTTCTTCTGCAGAGGATATAACTCTTCATGGCTGGAGGAGAGCTGCACAAGGCTGCTGGTAGAAAGAACATGCTGCAGAGCTCGCTCCGAGGGTCATGAATGATGGAATTGCTGAGTGGCTGGAAGGGAAAGGTATAAAACGAAGTGGTGTCAGGAGAAGGCTAAGAAGGTGACCGCAAGTTGAAGTGTCTGAATAGTAATTTGAAGCTCATAATGTATAAGTCTTTCAAAAAAGTATGAAATAATGGAAAGCTTTCCTAGTAGAAAAAGAGAATCACAAATTTGGATAGACTTTGCTCTGTAAAGGTGAAGAATGGCAATGAGCTTGCCCATTAAAGTATCTATGTTCAGATGTCTCCTTGATGGTGAGATGTCATGGGCCTCCATTAGAGGTAATAGCAAGCCAGTCAATACAATCCACGGAAACTTGAGAGCAATTTGGATGACCAGCTGACCTGTCAGTTCCTGTTTTAGAGCAAGCTGAAAGTGTAGACTAAATCTCAGTTGACTAGAATGGATCTCATTCTGGATGCTGTCTAAGCTTTCAGCCAAACTCTCTTTGCTGTCAACAGAGAACAGTCAGTCTTGCAGAAGTCTTTCATTATGATCAGGCTGTTGTCCCCTGTTTTAGGCTGACTCACTCAAATTAAAGTGAGTGTTTATCTGTTGCTCATCTACTAGCATTCAGTGCCATTTGAGATACCTAAAGGTATCTTGTCTGGTTGCCAGCCAGCACACCATAAAGGCATGGGGTTTCCATAGATACTATGCCATATCTGTCAGATCCAGGCCTTTCAAATGGGACTAAATAACTATGTGTAGATGGTGGAAATGACTTTCATCCTTAATCCTCACTGTTTTATGACATGGGTGCTAGAATTTTCAGTACTGAAAAATAATTTTCAGCTTACTGCTAAAAATATAACTGATTGCCTGACTATTTTATCTCTGCGTACATCAGCTGAGAAAAACCCAATACCTTATGTCGTAACTAGAGAGATCACCCCTCCAGCTCACGGTTTATTACACGTGGTATGGTGTAGACACAAGTTTTGCATAACTGAAAGTGGTTACAGATTTCAGTTTTATTATTGGTTCATGTAAATGCAGTCCATTGAGTGAAAGCAAAGTTACTATTTACAAAAGGGTCTCAAGAAAAGACTCAATATAATATTTCTTCAGCAGTCGTAACATATGCACTTAGAAAAAGGTCTTGTTTTTGTTTATTATATACTCATTGATCTTATTATAAAACCAATAGATGTGTGCTTTTATTGCATTTTCTCTAAGGTAGACTCTGCATTCTAGCATATGTAGCAAAAAATGACCCCCTGAGAATCTGTGTGAATTACTGTTCTAGAATACCCCTTGGCTTTCACTATGACATAAATGAAAGTGTTCGATTTCAGTATGTTAGAAAAAGATATTGCAAAATGATCAAAATAAAGGAAAAGTGAGCATTCTGTTTTAAATAGAAAGTAATTGCATGGCAACTTTAAAATGACTCATGAAACTGAAAATCTCAGATCAGTACTGTTCACAGTGTAGGGAACTGAAGATAGTTTTTTCTTAATATGCATTAGTTGGGGAGAAAAAAAGCCCAGTTTTAATGGGAAGGACTGATGCCACAATGTTAGTGATTTAGTTGTTGAACGTGACACTGGCAATGGATCACATTCATAATGACATTCCTTAGACATGGTATTCAGATCAAAAAATCTCATTTAAGAAATGAAAAAACCCACACTTGCATCAGACAGAAAATACAAATTTCCTTAATAAATTAGTTTGCTCCAGGCCAAGTTAGGCCAAGGAAATTTTAAGCGTATAACTCTGCCTGCTGATCCATATTAGTATTTTATCATATTGTTTTGTCTGAAACCTAACTAATTTGGCAGAGATGTAACACATTATTTCCCCACCAGACATTTGAGACAATAAAAAACAAAGGTGTTTGGGGGGCTTCTCTGTGACAGTTTCAAATAAAGCTACAATGACTATAGGTCAAAGAAGGAAATGCATTACAGAGATAAGCAAATTAAGTTCCACACTATTAAATACTCAGTGTATTACACATTAGTGGATAACAAGTGCAACCAAGAGATATTGTTAAGAGCACAAACACTACAGACTTTCTCAATTTTTTTTTGTTCTATGAACAGTTCATCAGATATCAGAAAGCACAATACAGTCCATTTTGACTTAAAAGTGACTGTTCACTTTCTTATATTACACAGTGGGTGACATGTAATTAAAATCATTATTTCTCTTAATGACAATGAAAATAAGCTATATAACTGTTCACTGTCAGCAGAATATAATAAACATTTTTTTCTTCAAAGTATGCAGAACAAGACCTGGTCAAAAGAGAAAAGAAGACTGGTGTTTTTAATTAAACCATAACTTGGAAATCACCCAAAGATGACATGTGATAATTGACAGGGGTTATGATACAACAAGCCAAGAAGTAACACAAAAGGTTGACACATCCATGTGTGAATTGTATGGCGTGTTTTGTTTTCTGTGCTAAAAGAATATTCCTCCAGAAAGTATTCAGAAAAAGTATTTTAAAAGACCCTCATTAAGATAAGGAAGGACATGCCTCATTATTATATATCCTATCTTTCTGTCTCCTTGTCCCAGTCTCTTCAATCAGACCGTCACAACATTTTCGTAACTTTGTCATTATCATACACAAGTGGAATATCAAAGATGAAAGAAGAGATAGAAATTAGATGACTGCAGAGTATGCATGTCATTTCATCATGTCAGTAGTTGCTAATTAACTTATCCCATGTCTTATCACTGTACCGTACAAGCCATACATACAGCCCAGTGATGAGCTGTTTATTGAGTGTTCTGTTAAAATTAACTGTGGCATCTTAAACCACAAAAGCAACTAGCTTGAGAAGAGAATATTGTCAACAATTAGTTCCTTTCACCATTGTAATTACTTACCTGAACTGATAACTACCCAGAATACCATAAGCCACATCCTACACAGCCTATTGTTTTCAGTGCTTCTCTCAGTTCAGCCCTGCATGACAACATATAAGTGTGTTGAATATGGATCTCTTCTACTGACTAGGTTCTCCCTTATCAATTTTTAAAAAAATGTGCATAATTTTTGGTAAGCCTTGAAGTGTTTCATCTCTGCTGTCTCCTGAAAAAGGGAGTCTGAGATTGTATGGACTTATTTTCTATTGTCAGAAGAGATCATGAAAATAAAGAGATTTAAAGTTTATTAAATTATAAAATGGGCATTTATACCTTAAAAAATAGTGAGGGAATTTATGTTGTCAATAGAATTGGATAATCTGTTCTGTACTGACATAACTGAAACAGCATTGAGAACAAAAATAAAGACACACCTAATCATTCTTGTGAAGACCCTAGTGGCAAAATAACCAGGCTTTGAAAATTACCATGGACAGGATAGTTATCTTTATATGACTTATAATCTCTTAGAATATCACTGTGTTTATATTCCATGCGGTTGTGCTGAGGAGGGAGCAGGGAGTCATGTACCGACCTCCTGCCTCCAAATGCTTCCAGAGTTCTGGCAAACACTTGTTTTCTTTCCATCTAGCACCTCATCACATGTGAGTAAAACTGAACAAAACATTTTTGATGATATTTCCTTTGGGCAACACTAGCTCTGTAGAAGGAAAAATTTTTGGTAAACTGTGCCAATTGTGTCAGATCTCTGAGAGGGGTTAGTATCTGGAAACTGGGACCTGGCGACCCAAAAGTCTCCATCTCCTCAGCAGCTGCAGTGCCAAGGGACCACCCACACAGCCACAAGCATGTTTTGGATTTTCCCAAACTCTAATTCTTAAAATTTCTGTTAAGTATCCAATTACTATATATTTTGTTCTTTGAATGCATATTTTAAAATTTTTTTCTCAGGGTAAGCCTGCACTGATTGAAGTTGAGATGTTGGATTGAAGAGGAGAGTTCGCGCATAGCTGCCATTGAGTTGTGCATGTGCAGTGGTGGGAACTCTGAAAGCCTGTCACATGAAGGACTGCTGCTCTGTGGCAGGGTTTCAATATTGAAGTCCAACCAAAAACTGTAGCATACTTCTGCATCAAAGAATGTCTTACCTTTTGCACTGTATTACAAAAAAAGCCCTCCAACCACAAAACCTTTCATTTCACCTTTTTCATAATGATTCTCTCAGAGAAAAACATTAATATCAGAATCTTTCCAGTAGAGTGGAGACTCTTTTTTCCTCTCTATTAACATGACATGTTCTATCTCCCTAATATAGGCACATTAGTCTCAAGATATTGACAAGTATGTAGTAAATAATGAGCGAAATTGCCAACTCCCCACCACCCTACCCTGCTAAAATCCTGTCTGGACAGTTTTAGTGGGGTGGGGATGAGTTTATAAGGGAAATGTGACTGGAAAAGTCACACATGTGCAGGCCCTCTGCTCTTGGGGTTCTCTTGTGCCAGTAGGACAGTAGTGAGTTCATTCATTACCCTTAAAGAGCAGTTTTGCTGAAGACAGTTTCTGAGGCAACAACACATGCTGGAAAAGTTTGGAATAAATTAGCAGTGGACAGAAAGCCTTAAAAAAGGTGAAGTTTTCTTCCTTTCATGAATGGGCTGTGAGGATGTGAGATTCAATCTTCCTGACTCTAATTTGCTTCTCGTGGCTGACCAAGAGGAGTGTTGGAGGAACTAGAGGATTATCTGAGGTGAATGCACTCATGAGCTAATTACTCAGATTGTATCCCCTCATAATTGGGTTTTCATTTGATGCTGGGTGTCACTCAGCTCCCACTGAAGCTGGGGAAAAGGCGCCCTTTGAATTCAGCTGCTGTTGGATAAGACTGTGGGTGTAGTGCACTGGCACCTATTTCAGCTGTCAAAAATTTCAGTCCCTGCCATACAAGTGACAGGAGATAAAGCAGGATTTAAAAACTGAGAAGGAAATTTAAATATGTTTCAACATTTGCTGCATTTGAAAGCTGAAATGCTGCCAGCAATTTGATGTGTGTTTTCATATGCTGTATAAGCTTACATTTTTGTTTGTTTTTCACAATAGAACAATAATCAACAGACTGTGGCCTTAGACTGGGTCTCTGACAATTCTTTCTGCTTTCACTTTATGATCATATGGAGCTCTGGCTTTGCACATTTGGTATTTCATTCTTATCGCAGTGTAATTATTCAGATATTGGTCTGAGAACTGTCAGTAATAATTCATTCTGCCATTCATGATCCTGTGGTTTTGCCTAATTTCTCCTCCTCTTTTCTACTTACTGTTAAAATGGTGGCAATCTGTGACCACTGACCCATTGTTCTGGGAACCACATGCAAAGACACATATGTATGCACATGTGTCTGGTTACAAATGGAGCAGGCAACATATGCACCCAAGGTTTCACAATGAAACTATGAATTGAAAAAGCTGATGGTTGCAGTGAAGAGATGGACAAAGTCAGTGTGACACAATTATTAACTTCCTTTTCATTCCAGTGGAGGGAAAAAATGGTCTAGCTGTTTTGTGTATATGCTTACCATAAGCTTGTAAACCCTAAATCCAGGTGCAGACATTATGAAGTTTCACACAAAATACTAGAGGCTTAGTTTAGGGTCAGAAATATCAACATACTGATCACAAGGTAAGCAATAAGTTTAGTAGAGTAGACAGTTACATGAACTTAGAATCATAAAATAGAATAGTTTGGGTTGGAAAGGACCTTTTAGAGGTCATCTAGTCCAGCCTCCCAGCAGTGAGCAGGGACATCTTCAAGTAGACCTGTTGCCCAGAGCACTGTCCAACCTGAACTTGAATGTTTCTAGGGATGAGGCATCCACCACCTCTCTAGCAACCTGTGCCAGCATTTCACTACCCTTTTAAAAGATTACATCCTTATAGCAATTTTAAATCTACACTCTTTTAGTTTAAAACATTACCCTCTGTGCTATCACTACAGGCTCTGCTAAAAAGTTTGACCCCATCTGTCTTAATTAATTAACTCCCTTCAGTTACTGAAGTGTGATAAAAAAGTCTCCCCAGAGCCTTCTTTTCTCCGGGCTGCTCTGTCAGCCTGTCTTCATAGCAGTGATGCTCATCTGTTTGATGATCTTTGTGGCCCTCCCCCGGACTCACTCAAATGAGTTGGTTTCCTTCCTATGCTGAGGACCCCAAATCTGGATGCAGCACTGCAGGTGAGGTCTCACAAAAGCAGTGTCAGAATCAGCTCCCTTGCCCTACTGCCCATGTTGCTTTTGATACAGCCCAAGATTTGAATGACTTTCTGTGCTTTCTGGCTGGCTCAAGTCCAGCCTCTCATCCACCAGAACCTCCAAGTCCTTCTCGGCAGGGCTGATCTTGATCTGTTCTTCCCCCAGCCTTTTTTGATACCGAGGTGCAGCAGGTGCAGCACCTTGCACTCGGCCTTGTTGAATCTCATGAGGTTCCTGTGACCCACTACTGGAGCTTGTCCAGGTCCCTCTGGATGGCATCCTGTCCCTCAGGTTGTCAACCACACAGCACAGCTTTCTGCTGTCCTTTCCTGTAAAACAAAGGGAGGGAAAATGAATACTTAAGATGACATTAGCTCCTAAATTTTCCCTGTAATAAAATTACATTGATAAAACTGTCCTTGTTTTGAAAATGTAGAGTTTCCTGTATAATAAGCTTTCTCAATTTGCTTGCAGAATAAATTGACCTATTTTCCCCCCCAGGAAGCTGAGTGTAATCATCTGTACACAAAATGTGGCAGTTCCTGCTCTATCAAATATGAGGGATTGACAGCTGCACATGGTGGTACTGGCTCTTTAAAATACTACATGACTTCGAACTACTGCAGTCCCTTTCATTGAAAAATATGTAAATGCATGTTTCCAATCAAAACCTGTCTCTAAGAAAAGAAGACAAGCAGGTAGGTAGTCTGGTGATAAATGTATTACATGTGTCCCTATTGCATCTGCATGAGAAGTTCCAAAATGGGCAGTGGCTAAAATTTTTGTGAAACAGAGTAATTGCCTCAGATCTACCAACATATTTGCTTTTATTTACTTAATTACTGTAACTTGCAACTGCCATCACTTTATGGTTGTTTCTCATGCCCTCTTTAATACTTTGAATTTTTAACTACACACAAATGGCAGAAATTTCATCTCCAAGCAATCTTTATATGGGAGAAGGGAAGTACCTTAGAGGGACTTAAAAATTAATTCTATGAAAAAACCCCCCAAAAAACAAGCAACCCCTCCTCCCCCAACAACTACAACAAAAATTAAAGGACTAAATATGGGGGTTAGCTGGAACTGGAACTGGTAGCCTGGATATTATTTTATGAAAATTCTGTTGTGTTTTATTTCTGTCTGGAGCAAACTCAGAAAGGATTAGAAATATCAGAGAAACGGGACCCCTGCCAGCTGGGAATTTATAAAGAACAACATTTTATTGTGCTCACACAGTTTTCCTTCAGTCTTCTAAATTATGTTTAGAGACAGATTGATTTAGAATACTTTCTTTAGAAACGGAGGGTAGGAAGCTTATTTCATTTTGCCAAAAAATGTTGTGTATGTGGGAAGAAGAGGGGAATCTTGTAAATTGGGAGACCAGTGTATTGTACACAAGGACCACCCTTCACTGAATGAAAAAGCAAAAATTTAAAGCCTTTCAGGTCTTTCTTAGGCAGGGTATGGAGCTGTCAGCATTGTCAGTACAATTTATTCACACTGTTCCAGTGCTTATGAAGGCTACTGAGCAGCCTGATCTATAAGTGATTGAACAGAACAATGCTCTGGAGCTTTGAGTGCAAATAAAAAGCCACTATTTCAGGCTCCGTGCATCGCAACTTGTGCCTTCTAGGAACACTGCCAGTCTAAATAAAACACAATCTTGCTGTAATTTTATACAGCACTTGAAAAGAAGACTACGGCTATGCCATGCCCTTCATAAATGCTGCTCCACCACATTTTTCCATAACCAAGTGATAATTTGACTTGATGATATGCATGCCAGATTTAATTGTGCTTTCATATTCTGCTTTCCATCAACTATTACCCTTGTCTTTGTTAGCTGATTTTGATACAGAATTTCACTTTATTATGCCAGGATTTCCTGATGCCTCATTTACTCAATTGAGTTGAAAAACTAACATCTAGCCGAGATGTTTGATCCATTATGCATGTGAGGAGGGTAGTGCTATACAAGAGATGTTTCATTCATCAAGTCTGGCCATTCTTCACAGTATAAGCCTGAAAGAACAAATGCTCTTCAAGGCTGAAACTAAGACACCAGTGCCAATCCTTTTATATCTGTTGGGTCCTTATAGCACTCTCAGTTGAGGTGAGGCTAGAAGTATCCATGGAGGGCAGATCTTTAGCCCTCATTCACCTGAGAACAGCTCTCTCTAATGCACACTACTTACTCTTAGTGTGACACCTTTCCGTTCAGGAAAGCTCTAGCAGAAAGTTTTTAGCAAACTGTTCAGAGGATAGGAACTTAGTTGATGACATGCAACACTTTGACAATTAATGAATGCAATACATCTTGGAAGATGGAATACATTGGAATACAGCTGTGGCATTTATTATCTTTAATTCAATTGGTAATACGAAGACTTCACTTGTATGCTTAGATACTTTTCTATTAAATTTAATGGAAGATTTCATGAGTGGAGGCTTTGTGAAGTTCTCCAGATTTTGTTCACTTACGTTTTATGGTCAAGATTTAAAATTTTATGATTGTCATGTTAACATGCTTTTCCACTGTTAGAGAATAGTGTCTGTATAATACACTCTTTAGAAAAATATTTTAATTGCAGTTTCTTGGAAATTCCAATTTGTTGGGGTCTAACCTGTCATATATATTCTTGCCCCAAATACAGGTCTTCAACATAAGTAGTTTAATCTGTGAAAGAATTTGTGATCATATACTGATAAATCAAACACATTTTTAAGCTCTTCTTTCCAACTGCAATCCCTAGTGTTAAAAAGTAATGGTACTGACTTCAAAATTATGAACTGAAAACAAACAAATTGCAGACCATTTTTTATTTAACTTGTCTTTTAATCATTTAAATTTCATATTTTCAGGAGGTTTTTTTTTCTGAAACAGCAAAGAAAGAAAAAGAAAACAACAATTCTCATGAGGCTAAGATATAATCATGAAAATTTGCACTCTTGGATTCTTCAAAAAAGCAGCTTTTTATTAAGATGCTGAAATAACTTTTTAACTGTAGAAGGAATCTAGTTTTCTCTGTAAACCAGATTAAGCTGAAATTGGCTCCCATTAAATAAGTAATGAACATCAAGAATTACTGACATGAGTGTTAATATTTTGCTGAGGTAAAGCCAAAGTCTACATTTATTTTGAAGGGCACTAAATCTTCAATTTCCCACTTTAAGTTAGTAAATGTCAAATATTAGTTTCCTTAATTTATCTTATTACCACAAAGACTAATTAAAAAGAAAATATACTGCATAGTGAAATGAGGTATTAAAGTATTTCACAAACATTGGGCAACTGTGAAGTAAATAGATGTTTTTTGAAAAAACTAAACACTGGTGCTTCCTGAGCTTGATAGCTGTTACCTGTTACTAAAAATGCACTTCTTTATGTTAACTCTTATGAAGTGCTGGTGACACAGTGTTTCTCAAGTCACCGGGAATGCAGTGTGCACGCTGAGATGATCAGTAACACCTTGTGTATGCCAAGAGAAAGGTGATGGAACCTATGGCAGGGTCCTCTTTTACTTATGGAAGATCCAGTCTGTGTATCAAGTAGAATAAAGACTGTAATTCTTAAGTTAAAATGGATATTTAAAATTGTTCTGAAGTATGTCCATTATTCTTACTGTTTGTAAAGGGAGCCCGGAATAGCTGGATTGTTTCAGAAGCTACTGTTTCTGTAAGTAGATATATGAAGAAGATTAATCCCCCTCTAGGTCTTCTCATTATCAGTCTCCTTTGTGTTTTGTTTGATTCTGGAGATCTGAGCAACTGAACAAAGTTGCCCATTAGCTAGCTCAGCTAATATCGACCTGAAATGGCTGGGTTAGGACACCAGCCAGTCTTCTGTATTGTTTAGTGTTCCAGTGTTAAAATAAGAGTTCTCATTTTAATTTATGTAGTGTTTAAAATTGCCTGAAAAATGTCATTAGGACAGAAAATCTATTGGATGCCTTCTGAACCTTCTTGCCAACCTAATAATGGGCAAATAAATGGTTTCTGATAAAACCCCTGCAAATATTGTGCTAATATCAAAATTTCTCTCCCTCCCATTTTTAAAGAGAAATGAATTAATTACTGTTGACTTTTAACTGACTTATTTTATTCCTACAGCATGAAAATAGCAGAATAGAAGCTACTATAAAAGTATAGAAATGTCTAGACTCCATTTTTGTGAAAATAAAAAAGCTCTTTAGAATGCTGTGATAAAAAGGAAAAGAATGGGAAATATGACATGGCACAATCTTAGCTTTTGAAGTGGCATTATATTTTCATTGCAATGAAAATCTTAAAAATAAAAGGACCTTATTCACCTACTTTATTTGCACGCTATTATAGATGTCTATGATTTCACTCACTTCCTTAGCTGTGGTTTCCACTGCTTATTACTAGGACCAACATCTGCTTCTTTGCTCTTTTCTTTCTCTATCTTCCTCGATGATGTAAAAAAATACAGGACATCAGTAATATAACTCATTTAGTTACAGAAACTATTAAAAACATAGATAATGAATTTCATAGCAAGTCTTGGGCCTTGAAGCTTGAAAACAAGTATGTAGCAATATGCAAAGGAATGAAGACAGGTCTGATTGATAACCTTCACAGAAGGTGACACCTTGAGGTGATGGAAATTTTACCAATGATTGTTGATAACAAGTCCGTATTTCCTATGGGAATATGGAGATTTATAGAAATGTTAGTGGAGGATTATCATTTCACCACTGTTGCCAGAATTGTACATACTGCAAAGGGTTATACTATAAACTGAAGGTGACCTGAGACCACCTTCTGAAGAAACATAATTAATAGCTAGGAGGGCTGCACTGCAGGCTTTACTCAAACTACTGAGGTTAGAGTAAGCTGGCTCATGGCACGTTTTTACTCTCTGAAGTTGGTTACATCTATCTGAACACCTGTCTAAAGCAGTTTTGAGAGGAACCCTTTCTGTTCCTGGAAAAAGGGGTATGTTTTGCTCCACTAACCACTTGCTTTGTGCTTTGTGGTTATCATCCTTCACGTGTGTGTTTCCTTCTTTGTCATGTAAGATTCTCCCCTACAGCAGAAAAGATTTTGAAACCTGGGGAAGTGTGTGAGAGTACTGTGTATTTCCCATCCTGCAAAATTTGTTTTGGAAAAGTCTAGAAAATGGAGAAAGAGGTTTGAAATGAGAAGAAACCTGAGGATAATAAAGAGTAATAAAAATTGCTGAGATATGTGGCACTAAAGGGAGGGAATTAAAAACTGTGATGAAAAGAGACATGATGGCATGGGATATGTCTTGGTGTGGGACAAGAAAAATTATTTGGAAATCTTCTCTTGCTGAGAGTGCCAAAAATAGTTTTGTGAGAGAGAGATTTTTAAGTCTTCTCCATCAAGAAGAAAGACTTTTAGATTTTGAAGAAGACACAATGGGCTGTTTTGATTTGTTTACTTGAAAGTATGTAGATGATTCAAGTAAACTTAGTTGAAAAGACTAGAAAGAAAGATCATGAAAATCAGGAAAGTGGTGAAGCATAAATGTAGGAATATTTGTAATACCTGTTTGAGATGTTACTCAGGGACTGGCTTAGGGTAAACTGTAGTACTGATTGTACTCCTGTACTACAGGAGGAGATTTTATTGTTAAAAGGTGATTAAAAACACTCTATCCTCTCAAAATTTGGAGGAGCTATCTAAGCAAATTGACTGAGAATATGGTTGGAGGTCATGGTTTCTCATCAAACACTCATCTTAGGAGGCCATGGCTCTTAATGCCATCAGACTAGGACTTTAGATAGTAAAATATTCCAAGAGAAGAGAGAAAAAGTGTTGCAGATGATCACACAAATTAATATGGAATAAAAAGAAATGTACTAAGATAGGCATGGTTTAATAGGGCCAGTCTACTGACTGATGTGAGAACTATGGAGGAGCTAAATAGAGAATGATTATTCAGTGTTTCTTATAACATAAGAAATATATGGACTATTCAATCCAATTATAATACTGCAAACTTAAAATAAAGAACCATTTCCCCCATAACATGTAATTAAAAAACCCCAAAACTTTCCACCACAGTGTGTTGTGATAGTCAGAATATAAACTGATTGAAAAGGGCATTAGGCAAATTCGTGGAATAAATCTTGGTCACAGAAGTCTAATTGAAACATTCAGCTCAGGAAGTCATAAACTTCTGATTTCCAGAAACTGAGTAAGTGAGTCAAAGGTGTATTCACTACCTATAAGGTTTCTCTTTATCTTTTTGTGTGCATTTGCCACTGGCTACCGTCAGATATTGGAGTAAGCAGAAAATTTAGTCTTAAATAACGGAAAACTCATTATATCTTAAATCCAAAAACGATAGACTACTTTTGTCAAAACAATAAACTTGTAGAAACAGAAACAGAAAACTCTTACAGATGGAACAAATGTTTTTTTTACTCAACAAGATTTTTGGACAAGGATATTATAGTAAATGTTACTGACCTACCAGGATATAATTTTCTTCCTTGTCTGTGCTTAGAAACATTAAAGCTGAAATAAGTCATCAGTTAAAATATTTACTATGGATTTATTCTCTGATGAGAAAAGAGAAATGGATTGCTTGTGACTGATAGAAAAATACCGGTCAAGTAAGATGGGTAGCAGAAAGTGACCATCTGTCACATGTTATTTTAGTGTTAACCTCAGCCTCATAAAATGGGGCCCTCCCAACCCTTCTGTGGTAGTGTAAAGCTATTTCAATTCTATTTACACCCTCTGGGCATCAGTGTGATTTGGAAACCTAATAAAGTAAGTCATCAAAGAACAACCCATGTGTCCAGAATTTGTATTACTACACTATGGGGAGCCCAAGCAGTGCTATCCTTTAAGCCATATGTCTTCTAAAGCTTCATTTAATGACATAGAAATCAATGTGATTTTGGTGAAAAGCCCCAAAAAAGACTAAGTAAGAAATACTACACAGGCTGCTGACTCTGCACTAAAGTACTTCTCCCAGAGGAGCAGAAATGTACTGGAAAGCTCTGAGGGCCAGTTGTTCCATTTTCTCGAATCAGAGGAATCAACCACTGTCCATTATTTCTAAATTCAAGAATGCAAAAATGAAACAAGGCTTTTCCTCCCCCGACCCACATTTAAAGTTATTTCTGGAAGGAGAAAAATGAAAATCCCTCAACTTCTGCATTTTGATGTGACAGTTAAAAGAGTCTTTGCCCATTTTCTTTATAGGATACATCTGGAAAGCCTGTTAAGAAACTTGACTTGTCAAGAAGAGACCTGAGAAAATCCTGTGCTGCAGACAGTAGTTATTTCATGTCAACACATAGACTTAGACTTCCTTGATTGCCATGGGAGCCTAGTAATTTTAGCAAACTACAATAATTATTTTCATCCTGAACTAGCAGTTTAATAAAGATTAGATGAACTACATGCCGAAGATGTTAATTTTCCTCCATCAGCTGTAATGGGACTATATGATGACTAGCTAAGATGCAGCTGTGTGTACTCTAGATGTGTAAGAGTATATAAGATGAATCTTTCATGTATTGTTCTCCAACTTTCCATGCCCACCTCCTGGAGCAGGTGAAATCTTGTGGAACTGCATAAGGATTCAACATGAAAGTCCCTTCTTGATCATGAACCCAGTCAGTAACAGGTATAAAGATATATCAGGCAATAAAAGCAAGATGATTTTGGATGATCGGCACTCTAATTTTCTCTGATCAGTGAAATACTAAAAATTTTAACATTTGGGAGGCTCTTTCTCCTTCTGGAGTGCTTCATCTGCCACAATTGCCATAAGGAGGAAGACTATTCAGTTATTTTGAGGTAATATCTAAGAACTTCCACACCTTTTCACTATGTGGCAAGAGTGATTGGGTGAAAAGAGGTGCAGATTCATGGGAAGCTCACCTGTAACAATCATGACAGACATATCAGTACTTAGAAACAGTCCAGGTCTCGAATGATTCTTCAAATTAATTCCTTTAGAATTGAGGACAAGCATAAATCCAATTAATAGGTAAATAAGCCTACAACAAGCCCTTTAATTCAGTATAATTGTGAAATAGGCCTCAGAATATTGTTCCACTTTCATTACAAATTCAGCTTGTAAATATTTAATGAAAACACATGCATTCTTCAGATTGACATCATTATACTTACGCTTTTTGATTACACTCATTTATATAAAATACCTAATTCCCAAGGAGAGTGTCATCGCTCTTTCATTCCATTTGTATAGTACACAAACATTACTGAAGCAATATATTCTCAATTTTCTTCATAAATATTAAAGGCGAATGTTGAGCAAAGTTAGAGCTGAGTCAGCATTTGTTAACTTTTGTCTGAATTCTTACAGACTGGCAGGTTTAACAGTGGCTGGAGTAGGAGATTGTATGTCCAGATTTATAGGCTCTTTTCATTAACATTTTTCTCAAATTCTTTTGTCTTCTACATATAAATAAAATTATGTAGCCTCTTAGGTCTTACAAAAGGCAGACAGAAACAAACTCTGCCGGTTCCTCAGCTTTCAACTACAAGAAAGCCATGTGAGGGAACCTTAAGAAAGTGCTGAGTTTAAGTGCTGATTCTAACTGGAGTTCATCATTTTGTATCTTTCTTTGATCTTATGTTCACTGAACCTAGAGATTTTTAATATGTGGTCCTAGGATGAGGTCAGGACCTTCTCGCTGAAGAGCTTCAGAGATGCCAAGATTTCTGTATTCTCTAAAGACGGAATCAAAGCAAATATTTCAGAAGGTCCAGTTCATTAGATACCTAAAACTTTAGGGCAAATTAAGTGTCTATGTTAAATTAATTGGATCCTATCTTTGAAGTTCACCTCACTTAAAGAGTTGGACAATACTGCTAAACAAACATTCTTGTTACTGAAATGCCAAGTCACTTCTAAAATAAGGAAAATGATTTTCATTGCCATAGGTGATTTTAAAATCCCTGAAATGTCTTCTAATATTGAAAATAATTAAACTGAAATACAAAAAATCAAAAGCATTTTCTGAGAATAAAAAGTTGTTTTCGAAATTACACAAAATGACATTTCAGTTTGAATTTGGGAATCCTTTTCTTGTGTGAAAAATGCTTTCACCACTTTTCCAAAAGGTTTTAAGTTATTAATTCTGATCAGCTGATTATCTGATGATTGCTACTGATATTCAAAGTAGGAAGAGTAGTTGAAGAAGAAAAGACCATGAAACCTTTCTCTCAAGATGAGGAAAAGTTGTGGCATTAGTTTTGTTACTTTTAGTTGGAACTAAGACAATTTCTTGTAATTAAAACAAAGAAAAGTAGAAAACCTGTATGCCTATGGTGTTCCTGTTGATTTCATGCCAGAAAACTCACAGTGATACAGGACAAACAATGAAGCTCTGACTGAACCTTCTCTTCTAAGCACCATGATTCCTGAAACCACAAACTCTAAACATTTCATAATCAAAGCAGTTGACATACAATATATCCTGGGTGTTTATCCCTCTTTCTGTGGCGGCAGATTACCTGGAGCTGATAGAAAGCCTACTGAAGTCAATATGGATCTTTTAAATGACATCTATAGACTTGGAATGAGTTCTTACTTCAAACCATTTGTAGCTCAGGGGAAAGTGTTTAGACTTTATCATCACTAACATGTCACAAGTTTGAAAATGGCATTTGCTCAGAACTAGATCTTCTGTGTCATAAATTAGGAAATGTGTTTATATTTTGGAGGAAATTCACAGACTGGAAGAGGAAAAAATATTTTGCCAGTAGATGGAATTTTTGCATAAGGGAGGTTTTTTGGACTATCAAAATCAGTCTGGTGGAAGTGGACTAGCACAAGTGGAGCAGGAATAGAATAAAACATACTATGGCATATTCAAACTATGTTTATGAAACTTCAAGCATTATTTATTCCAACAGCATCAGCTTTGAGTGGCTGTGACTTGTGCCAGTCAGAAATGATCAATACTTTACAGATAATAGCAATCTATTGTGGTACAGATAATAATACCAATCTATGCTGGTAGAGATAATATAGTTGTAACTAAAATAATTTATATATAAGTGCTAGATAAATCCTTCATAAAATGTCAGAGTGTAAGAGTGCAATAGAAGATTTCATGACCCTGGCAAGTGAGACTGCCACTGGCTTTGGAAGGCTGACGCATAGGCTTTCAGCTTGATCTCTTCTGTGAGAGGGAATGCTTTTCTATAACTGTTCAAGCAAGACAGTCAACTGACTGTGACCCACTGGGTGCTCCAAAGACTCATATGTTACACAAAAGATGTGCAAATTATAACACAGTATTAAAATGGTCTCCAGGGTTTAATCATAATAGTGGTACAGGAAGCAACAGCCTCTACTCTGTGTTTTCAAATCTCCTTACATCTCTTTCTGTAGTCTGCAGTATACAACCAACACAAAGTGATTTATGCGGCTACAGTGCCAACCAACGTGAGGAGGGAACTCTATTTATTATAGGAGGAATTCCTTCTACCACCTTTATATGCTGCAAGCAGCGCTGAATAGATGACCTTTAATATGACTAAGTTCCTTACCATTTCAAATTGATGTGCACTGTTTCTTAGATAAAAAATATACAGAAATTATAGACAGAGGTAGCTTATGCTTAAGATAAGAAGACTGTTATAGTTTTTGTTCAGAGGAAAGTGAGAAAATTCCCTGTCTAAATTCAGGGATTAAAAGTAAGAAGTTAATAATTCTAATTTTTTGCACTTTTTTTTTAACCTTTCAGCATTTAATTAAGCTCTGTTGCTTTAAAAAGATATTTTAAAATTTCATTTTAATCTAAAGTAGACAGTTATATCTCTGTAATTGTATGTAATTGTGAGTGGGAGAACAAAAGCTTAATGTTGTTTTGGGGGAAGCAAGCCAATTGTAAATTTATCCCTGCAGCTGATTCCTCAAGGGCATTGGCACGTGCCACTGTGTATAGCAAAAGGAACGTGACCCACCTAATGCATGCATGATCTCCATAATGGAAAAGAAAAAAGACTAAGGTCTAGTGAGGTCTAATAGAGGGCAGGGACCAGAATTTTGAGCAGATGGTATTCAGGGGCCCACCGGCCGCTTGAAAGCCAGGGAGTGGAGAGAATAGGCAGATAGTAATTAGCAGAAGGTAATAAAAAAAAAGGGCAGCCAGGATCCCCCAAACATCTGTTTAAAAGAATAAAGAGCCTGGTCTGACCCTGAGCCTTAATGATCTTAAAGGATACAATTTAATTGCTTGGAAAAAAAAATGCACACACACCATGCTGCGCTACAGTGAATCCTGTTTTGAGAGTATTGCAGGAGTTTGAGTAATTATTAATTTGGTGTATTTGTTTTAGAAAGATTATATACAGCATTAAATCAATAAATGAAGTAGTTATAATAAAAATGCCAACTGTCTTTTCTAGGAAACAGCAAGCTCTTAATGAAAATTTGAATTTCAGATAGCTTACAAATTAATATTACTTGTGCTGCATTGTAAAATGCCTATTTTGACTTCTTGTCGTGTTTTCATATGGCTACATCTGTCTTTTTTCCTGCCTTTTTTTTTGTTTTGTTTTTAGTTTTACATAGAAAGAACCTAGATCCTTAGTTTGTTTATTTGAAGTATTTTGAGCTCTGCAGATAGCTGCTAATTACAGTGCCAGAGACCTGATTGCAGATGTCATCATTTACTAGTGACCAGTTGCTTAAGAATTACTGCTGAACATGACCAAGGAAAGTGCTGATTCACAATGAAGTTTCTCCTGATTTTCTCTCCATTTCATTCTAGCAATAGTTGGATACCAAACTCCATGAACAAAGTGTCAAAAAGTGTTGCTTACATGATAGTTAATTCTTTGTTTTAGATGCTCTTTGCAAAATGTAGCTTATAATAACTTAAAATGGTCTTTTTTCTTTCCTTGCTGTTTCCCAGAATATATAGCTTAATTCAAAGGTAGTAAAAAACCTGAAAACCAAAACAAAAGACTTCCCCTTTCCAAAAGAATGGTAAGCAGCAGTATAAAGCTAATGATTTTCTGGAAATGTGTGTTTATGTATCAGTGTGAATGCATGTGTAAGAACTGATCGTATTGGATGTTTTACTTTGCATTCTGAAAATGGGGGTAAAAAGCAATCTGAGAAAAATCACAGGTGAGCCTAAATTGGAAGGTGCTGTAAACATTAGGAAAAAAAAAAATGTCTAAAGGGATCCGAAAGAGATGAGAAACATGAGAAGAAAATAGCAAGGTACGCCCTAGGGAGGTTGAAGTGCTAGTAGATGTAGTGAAGGTGAAGTAATTAAATGTGTATGGTTAAAACAGCTATCATATAAAGCTATTTCCCTGCTCAGCATTATTGAAGTCACCTTAATAATGATAAAAATAAGTAAATTTTAAAACAAACATTTGAGAAGTCAGAAATATATTCAGAAAATGTGCAATAACATACATGGAAATTAAGGATTAGCAAGACAGCATTTTAAATATTCCTCATTAAAGCATTGCATTAAAAATATCATCTGTCCCTGTTTCAGAGATGAATGTGTATTAAATATTGCATACAAAGCTTGCTCCAAGACTCTGGCATATCAAATTTATTTATTTCATCTAAGCTTAGATTTAAACTCAACTTTCATTATAAGCACATAATAAATCCATCAGCATTGTGATCAGTTTACTGTGGACCATTCAAACACGTTTCATTTGTTGATTGTTAAATTCGGAAGAAAAAAACCCCCAGCAGTGAAATCTCAGTAGGTTTTAGAAATTCTAAATTGAGAGCCTAAATATATTAAGTAAATGTCTGCAAATGTGACCAGCTCCCTTGAAAAATCTTGACCTGTGCGGTTTCCTTAGGGTTATATCTCTGAAATGAATGGAAAAATGGAAATAGATTCTTGGACACACACTGATATCAGCAAAAGTTAAAAAGAGCCCATTCTCTACAGGACTCTTCTAAATTCAGAGTAGCATCAGATAAGAATGGAAATAGGATTGTGATAATATTATTTTGCTCTGTGATTCGTTGCTTTTATAATAAGCCTTCACCACAATCGAAGGAAAATAAATGGGAAATTTAGCAATACAAAACGTTAATGAACAGAGACCCCAGTTTTGCATTATCTTTTTTATGGATACATTCCATAGAGTATCCTTTCTTTCCTTCATCTCATTCCAGTTGGGGAAGGAATTCTGCTTGGGAAACTGCAACACTAGACAAGAGGTGCTATGAAATGGTGTGAGCCACACATTGGTAATTAGGTGCAAGTCAGTCTGACAGACTTTGTAAAAGAACCCACATCAATATAATTTACACTTTCTTGTACTGTGCCCCTTGGCTGAGCTAACCCATGGGCTGAAGTGACAAATATAACAGCATGAGTTTGCACAGCAATCAGTACAGGAGTGCATCTGCACAAAATGCAAATTGTTAAAAATTTACACAGTTCTTGTTTCTTTTCATTTCTTTATTCTTTTGGGAAATTTTAGTTGTCTTAAAGGACTAGAAAAATAATTTTTTCTTTAGGAAATGCAGTTCTTGTGTAATAACTTGGTTGAAAATCCAAGGCATAAAAAGAAATATTAGGAATGGTGAAACTTATTAAACTGGGGAATCTGACCACAATGTGTACATTGTACAATGGCTGGAGGAGAAAACACACCAGCTCCTTTGTATAAATCCTCTCTGAATTTTCTTCATATTTTATGAAGCCTTATTTCCTTCCTATTTTAATTTTTCTTACTGTTTCTAAGAATTATTACATCTTTGTCTTGCAGTCCTTAAATATTCAGGGTTTATAGCATAAACAGAAAAAGAACATAAAAATAAAAAATGATTTGTAACTCTAATGATATTGCATTTATTTGTTCCTATTGCAGTACAACAGTCTAAACATTTTTCACCACTTGAAAGAATTTACATAAAGCTTCTGATTTCTCCTGGAACATGGCTTTTTGTGATGTGCTTGCACTCTTTGTGTGTGAGCTTCACAGGCATATTTTTCCCATCCCAGGGATACAGGCAATGGAACTGCAGCTATAATCTTTATAAACTTTGTAGTACTTACATAATGATCAACATTTGCGGTGTAAAGCACCTGGAATATATTTTGATAGTTATAAGAATACTTCAAATGATGAATTGCAAGGCTTTGATTAAAAAACAAAATGTAAGAGCCTCTGATTTTCATTTTCCGTAAGTACCCCCTATATCACTTTGGCAGTGAACAGTTACTTTCAAGCCTTTTTCTAGTTGCAAAGCACTGATAAAGGGCATCAATGTAAATCTGCCTCAGAGTATCCTGGAACTCTTATTTGCATAGAAATTCATGTGAAAATACGGACATTGCATAGTGTCAAAGGCATACATCCCTTTGTGGCTGCTACTCTAGCTGTGGTTGAAAACAATCCTGTCATCAGCCTGTTGTGTGCCATTGTCAACTCAGTGTGTCCGTCAGAGGATGTGACCTGGGTTGGAGGGCATGGGGAGGGATGGGAAGAGAGAGAGTGGATTGCACTGAGCTCCAGGGATGTGTTGGCAGCGCACAGGACACGCCTGCCCTGCCAATGGGTGCCTGAGGACTGCAGGGGTGAGATAACTGGGCTGAGGCAGGGCTGGAGGCTGGGCCGCAGGGAGAGGCATGGCTGAGAGTGGCTTCTTGAGGGCATTGGGATGTTCTCAGAGAGAGCCCTGGCTCTGCCAGCCAGTGTGGGGATGAGTCAGAGCGGTGCTTTGCAGGTTCTGGGTGGACCACTTGGGCAAAACACTAAAGGCTGCTGGATGGGCTGGCTGGTAGCCAGGCAAGAGCTGTGTGTCAGTGAGGGCCTTGCATGCTCCCAGGGTCTGCCCCGTGCCCCTGCTGCTCCCCCACCTACCTGCCTTTCTGCCTGCCTGCCCACCCTACTGCCTGCCTGCATACCCGCCTGCCTGTCCACCTTCCTGCCTGGCTGCTTGCCTGCCTCTGTGCCCTGCTGCCTGTCCAGCTGCAGCTTGTCCCTGGCTCCTGCCCAGTGGGCAGCAGGTGAGACACTTCTCCAAGGTAAGTAAACTTTCAATTTACATAATCCTCTTGGCTGCCTTGGTGAATTAGACACACCTAATACAAGTAGGTGAAGGCTGTCTCTGTCTTAGTGAATGAATTAGCTCATGACCAGTTAATGACTCCGCTGACTTCACCCTTTCACCTGCTCTGACACGTGCAACAGAGGAGCCCCGAGGTCAGAACACCCCTGGCAGGGTGGGCAGCATGGAACTGACACATCAAAGACACCAAAGCTAAACACAGGATGATGGGGCTCAGGCACTCCTGATTAGGTGAAATGCCATCTGCTTAGAAAGGAGGTCACAGATAATTTTCCTTCCCTAAATTCATTAAAAATCAGTGGGTCAAAGTCAAATGTGACAGGTAAGGGGTAGAATGAGTATGAATCATGATGAAAGGAGCATCTTCTGAAAGACCAGCTACTGTAGCTCATGTGTAGCAGGGGCTTTTGGAGGATATTTATGCTGCATTGTCTTAGTGCAGATGGGACCCAGCATGAGCTATGGAAACAGACAAGGGAGATGCTAGCAGTAAATATTATTAAAGCACAGATGCTGTTTGCACTGTAACTCTAGGATTGGGGCTAGTGTAATACAGTTCTGCTGTTATTTTATACATATATGTTATAAATATATATTTATACGCAAAAGAACCTTAGATTTAGTCAGATATAAGAAATATATCTAAATATATTCATGTAACAAATGTGAATAGTTCTCCAAGAATGACAATTATGTATTGGCGTATATTAGGCCAGGAGAGACAATCCCCAGTCTGGGCATCAGTTATCCTTTCCTGGTGAGGGACCAAGATGCTCCAGCACTCCAAAATCCTGCTTAGGGGCAAGTCTTTGCATTTCAAATTAATTTGAATGCAGTTCTTGCTTACTTGTTATACTTGGTACTTGGGCTTCTGTGTTTTCCTCACACCTGCTGATGACAGCAGTAATCCATCTTAAAGGAGGAAAAAAGTCACAGAAAAATGCCTGTACTCAGACTTGTTTGGGATGTCATTAGTCATCAAAGGGAAATTCAAAATCTGCCAGAGTGAACATAGAATTTTGATTAGTCCTTAAATAATCAGAAAAACACCTAACAAACTTTAAGTGCTGTAAACAGTGTTAGGATCCAGACACTGGAGATTAGCTTCAAGGGTTTCAGTAAACTAGGATCTGAAGAGTCCATTTGTTTTCTACATGCTTATTTTACTCCACATGTTTTTTTTTAATGTGTTGAAAGCTTTGCCATGCTGTATTGCAATATGTTTCACTACTGTACACTACTTTGTATAGCTGTGTTCAGGAAACCTATCTATACAGATGCCCTTGCAAATGTATTTGGCTGAGTCCTGTCATGTTGGGTTTATGGGAGAAAAAAGAGAAAGAAAATAAACCCACCACACCTGCCCTTGACAATCTGTAGAGAATGACTAAAGTCATGGTCCCATCATTGTTAGGTCTAGACTGGGCATTTGTGACCGCAGGCTTGGGTCAGGTGTGAGCACATGTTTGTACAGCGATGTATTTCTGTTGAACCAGCCAGGGAGCCTGATGTGGTATTTATGCTGGCTGATAATATGGCTGCCCAACATGCCAGACTGAGCTACTTCCTAACTCCAGCTCACTAGGTTGCTGTGTCACTAGGAGGCTGTACACGTGCACTGGACCCATGACTGCAGCAGACATCTCCAGCTCGTGGGCAGCCAGTGGTGAGGAGGCCCTTGTGAACAGTGTGCTGGGGCCCCACAACCCTGCGCCTTCATGCAGCTCTAGGGCAGGCCTTCCATGTCCATAGTCAGCTCCATCTTTGAAAGTGCTCCCTGGAAGATCAACACGAGGAGGATACCTTCTCATCTGCCTCACACTGCTGTCCATAGCAAACCCAGGCTGGCAGTTCTCCACATCTTTTGTCCCGGCTCCAGGACTCAGTACTATGCCATGTGAGTCCATTGTTGGCAAGGCCCGTGAAAGTCCCTGTTACCAGCAGGATCAAGTGATGGAGTTGTGTTTGAACAGGCTCTGCTGGGAGAAGCATTGCCTCCTTTTCAGGGAAGGCACACAGTGACAGAGGCTGGGAGAAAGAGCAAGAGAAGAGCCAGATGTCCTGCTAGGCTTTTGTTCCTCTGTTTGTGAAGCAACACAATTAAGGCTGAAAAGCGTGTGTCTCTGACTCCATGGGACGCCTGCAGCCATGAGAAAAGCAATGCCTGTGCAAAGTGTCATTCTGGAAATATGGGAAGAGCACCAATGAAGGGGGGATGGTGAGGTGAAGAGGTAATTTTATGGAAGTCTTTGCTGAGTGCATTTGGCAATGCAGCAGAGCATCCTAAGATGCTCAATTTAGCAATGAGAAGAAGACAGACTTTTTCACTTTGGAAGATGACAGCTCCCGACATACAAGACAGCTCCTGACATACTCCACTTTTGCCAGCACAGAGATTTGAGGTAGGAATGCTGGCATCTATGCTGTGAATTAGGAGGCAATATTTATCTTTTGTAAGGTTCTTGGTCCATGGTACCTGTGGGTCACATGCATTAAGAAGTCACATACATCAATCACTCAGGGATTTCCATAGTTTATAGGATGATCATCATATGTTCTGCCATTTCCCAGTTCTTATTTTACAAGGAATGGTTTTGTGTTGTACTGATGGCCTTTGTAATGATCAATAAAATGCTTTACTGTTATTGTTTACTGCTTGATGACCTTAGCTCTCCTGATCTTGCCTTTAAGTCAGTACTCTGCTGCTGCTGGAAGTTCCTGAAGATGGGTGGTCTACACCTAACCATCGATGACACTCTTTACTTCTTGATGCACTTGCAAATGCAATTATTTGCTGGGAATCAAGCAGATAGATCTCTGGAAGAGATTTTGACAGATTATCTTCGAGTGTTATTCTTATGATATCTGGACAATGGTGCTGAAATATATTTTTAACCTATTGAAGGGAAGCAGAGGAACAGATAGTCAAATTAAGATTTCTGCACCAGGATCCTACTTGCTTGCCTTAGCTGAAGCAATATCTGTGTGATCAAAGAGGTGAAAGGAAGATGGAAGCAGAAAGCCAACACAGGTACAATTGGCTGCTGAAGTTTATTAATCTTCCTCTGATTTGGCAGATAATTTCAGTGCTAAATGCTTGACTGCTGCTTGTGATTTTACTGATAAATATACCCCTGAGTTGCCGCAGCCTTCCTCAGGGCTCATCTCTGACCATCCAGGTCCATTCTCATTCATTCCAACCCTGTCTGTCCTTGGCCACTCTCATTAGCAACTCTACTTATTCCCAAAATAACCCCTCTATGAATGGAAGTTGAATCCTTTTAACAAATGAAGGAATAGTGTATTTGATTCAGACAAAATAAAAGTAATTTTATATATGGAGAAGATATTATCATCCAGTCTAAGAATGTAAATCTGTAGGTTTTTAGCAGTGAAGAATAAGGGAGAAACACCGGGATTTAGTGAATAAAAAGTGGCATAAAACCAACATACTTTTCAGGGTTCCTACTAGAATTCAGGAGAAGTAAATTTTTCATCCATCTCTGAAGTGGTCTAATGACTGTTTAAAAGAACAGCAGAATGATGGGATCCTGAACAGAGGCAATAAATTTTTATAAATGCAAAAAATATCCTGTAGGAAGAATTACTTTAAAGTACTCCAATGCATTTCTGAGAGATGCTTTAGAGAAATCATAAAATACAGTCCTTAATCTAGAATTTTAGAGGGTTTTGAAATCATGTTCTTGACTGTAGCCACTTTATATCTACTGGCTTATGAACAGACTGAAGCTTTGCAGGGTCAGGGCTGAAGGCCACAGTTCTGTGAATATTTATGCATGAGTAGAGAGTAAGAACTGAGTCCTAAAAATCGCAGTATGCTGTGGGTGAGGAAAAAATTGTAGGGGAAAAACAGAGGAATGGTATTTTTCAACCACAAATAATATAGTATCCTTCAAGACAACTCTTCCATAGAATTTCTTTGTGAAATCAAACTTCTGTTTTCATAAATGAATGGCATTTTATGATTATTATAATGGAAGAGAAAAATCTGCAGCCATTCAAAAACTCCAGAATGTTACTGAAAGAATACTTCAATTAAAAACCTAGAGCATCCCCCACTTGCCTGCCCTGCTCCCATCCTGAAAAGCACTCTCCTTGCTTTCGTGAGCACAAGCAAATCAACACTGTTAGTACAAGGTAGCTCTTGTTTAAATGGTGTACCCTGGACATGCATAATTAGTGCAAAGGAACTGCTCTTGGGAGGAGTTCAGATGCAGAGAAAGGAGAGAAATTAAAGTGCCCTACATATGTGATCTGGATCCTGAGAAGAGTCTGAGATAACTTAATATAAATCAATTTTTTGAATGTGAATGCATAAAATTTGGGTCAAAAAGCTATTCAGCCAATACTTTTTATAGCTGAAATTTCTATCTATGGTGTATAATTTTTATGGATAGAAGGCTAATGACATTCAGTAAAGGTTCTCTTACTTCCAAAGAGGTGCATTCAGAGCTGTGTGTATAGATCCAAAGTACTGTCTGGGACTCCTCAGTATTAGAGAATTTTTAAGTCCATTAAATTAACCAGTAGCAAAAATGTATTTCACACGGTAAGTTGAAACACAAATTGCCAGATTCTTTTGGCAAAAATCTACAATAATAAATTCAGATGATCTGAAATCTTTAATTTAAGCTGAAGTACATTTTTTATTGGTAGGAATTATTTAACCCTTTTCAACCTTTACTTGTGTTAGATTTCTGCTGCTTGTAAAGGGAGAAAAAAAATCTGAAATAAGAATTCAGAACTTCATAGAGAAAATTGTAGAATATAGAAGCAAAATATATTGAAGGCAGAAGAAAGCCAGCCCACAAATGCCAATCTGCCTTTCTACCATTTGGATGTTCCAAGCTCTTTGTTCTGATTCCTTGCTCTTTACTTTACAAAGAGATATGCCTTCAGTACCAATCTATCCCCCTATTCCTTTGGTTGCAATCAGTCTGTGTCATTTAAGTCACCAATTCAAGAGGCCTTATTAATTTGAAAGAAGCCAGCACACAATACTTACTTTCCAAGGAGATTGTCTGTTGCAGGCAGTGTTTAGAATTTCCCTCCTACCTTCTCTTAAAGCAGCCCTATTCCTGTCCTAGGGACATCTCCTAGACCTAACAGTGCAGCCCTGCCTATGGCTCATTACATCAGTGACTTCTTACAGCCTCCAGATCCCCATAAAGTCAGAAGGCATTTACTCTAGCCAGAAAGAAATGTTCTTAGGAACTCTCTGTATCCTGGAGGTGTGGATAGCTTCTAGACTGGGTGCATTTCTGTAGTTTAGCCCCTGCAGTGTGTGTTGGACTCTTCAGCCCAGTGTAGCTGTGGCTGGCCAGAGTGATCTCCTGGTGCAGTGCCAAAGGATGCATTCTGCAGCTGGAGTGAGTACCCAGGCAGTGGCCCCGCACGGAGCCCTGTGCTGCCATGAGTATCTGTGCCATGGCAAATCAGCTGTTACCAGAGACCTAGCATGAGCATACTGACAGGAACTGCAGTCTCAGCAGTGATGATACCTGCACATCTGATTCACGGCAGCCGATTATACCTTGCAGTTAAAGTTGTCAAGCAAGAATGTCCCTCGTGTCTTGAATGGCATGGCTGAAGCACCCTTTTGGTAACTCACACTGCTTGATGCAGCCACTGTCCTAATAATTACTGAATAAAAGTCATGGCCAACATACATAGTATGTACTAATGTAGCAATATCTGTTGTGGAAGGAGTGGTGAGTATGGTGCAGTGCTGAAGGCTCATGCTTTAGTCTGATTCAGCACAGCCACACAGACCTGGCTGTGAAAGAAGGTATAAACCAAGAAGAAAGAGCAATGGTGGAGTGTATTGTGAGAAACAGATTTAGCACTGGAAACAACATATCATCTGTGTTCTCATCTCTGGCTGCTCTTTCTCTGTGTTAAACATGCTCTGCTAAGACAGTATTTTAATGTGTGTCATTGATAGTGACTCAATTTTCTTTTAAAGGATGTGTAATGAGTAAAAGTTTTTGTGGTCAGATTCTTAGCATGCATAAACATACATATAATTCTGTTCATTCCTCTTAGGGACTGGCAAATGCCTTCTCAAATACCCAGCAGCTTCTCGAATACTCCATGGCTGAAAGTTCAAGGTGGTGACTCTAGCTCTCAATATATTGACACACAAATGACATAGTTCTGACTCTGTTGAAGGTTAGAGTATAAAACACGGTAATTGGTATGCTACAGCATCAGGTTTCTCTATATTCTTCTTATCTATTTATTAAAAGGCACAGGCTTTTGCTATTCTCTGTCACTTAGTTTGTAATTTGCCAAACTGATTTCCTTGATGTGAAAGAGGCCATTTTTATTGCTGACTTTCATATGTAAGAGCTGGGAAAACTGGTGATGTCTGAAGGGTTTTTGTAACCCTCAAAACACTGGAAAATGTCTGCTTCACCCAGCTTATGGTCACACAATAAGCAGTCTCTAAGCATTTTGCCATGCCTAACATTTTGCTGCCCTAGGCAACCACTTAATCTGCCTACACAGGAGCTAGCCCTGAGGGGATGCAATATGTGTTGGAAAGGGTAGATTTATATGAAAACATTAGTTTTCAGGGCTGGTAGAAAAAATAGCTGTTCATTTGAGATTTCCTGCTCTATTCTCAGCTGTTCCAATAACAGAAGAGTTAAAGATTTCTACAATCAATGTTCTACATGGATTGCTTCTATAAGCAGATTTCTTTCCACCTCAAAATCAGTACTGTATTTCTGCTTTAGGTTCTACCCTTTTATCATATAAGCATCTTCTGTATAAACCAGACTTGAAAGGTACCCTTGTGAACCATGAGGAGACCAAAGTGAAAGCCTATGACAGCCAGTTGGAAATGAATTCAGCTCTCATGGTTTGACTCTCCTCTTTGTTTACATTTGCATTAAGTAGCACAGCAGAAGGAGGCACTGTGCCCAGGCTAGAGGGGGAACCCCTCTCCTTTGGGAGGCAAAGTAGACACTGAGTCTCCATTTAAACCTCATTATGACATCAATTCATGTGAAAAAAGAAAAATCACAGGTTTGTGGTTAATGCCTGTAATAAGCCCTTTAGAAACAAGCTGCCCTGGCAACGTAATTTAATCCTTGCTACTTCCAGGTTTTTTTGTAATTACATATTCCTCTGCTGTAAGAGACCAGGATCTGTTGTGAATCAGGTCACCCTGTAGCTGTTTTACTTGAATGAAGAACTCAATTCACACTGCTTCTTAGAGTCTGTTATGACTCCTCTAATTTAAGACTATTACCTGAAACAGACGTATTTTATTTGGCTTTTTCCATGTTGACAGAATGTGAAAGCTTGCAAAATGATCTCCAAGTGCCTCTATAGAACAAGACTCACAAGGCTCATTGTGATAAGTGAGAGCAAAGGAACCATAAAGCTTCTGAGGTTGTCTGGGCTCCACGAGATACTTGGGTCTCAGTGGAATCAAGCGCCCCACTCCTCCCACTGAGTGAAAGAAGAGTGGCTTGCTAAGGCTCTTTTGTGAAAGATAGATTTTCCAGGAAAACCTTGTTCTCCCAGAGGTATATTAAACCTGCCATGAATGACCAGAGCTACTGCATTCCTGTGTCTTAAGAAGGGCCACGATTCTTGGAAAAATGAGTTTTCAACTTCACAATGTTTTATGTATCCTATCCTAATCCTAATAACCAATTATTGTTACAATAGCTAATGAGCACGCAGAATGGACAGGAAAGGTGTTCACTGGCAAAGAACAGCCTCAGTTTTGGGATTTGAAAAGAGCAGGCTTGATCTCTGGGTAGTGGGTGCACTTCTCTCCCCTTCTCCACAGGCTGTGGGCTTGAGTTTTAGCTCAAGCTGAGATACAGACATTACAAATGAATGAGAACAAGTGTGGTTTTAGGCCACCTTTGTATTTTGTTGTATTTGCACTCTGGCTGGTGGTGGGGTTGGCCTGAATTACAGTAACTCCAAGGCGAATCTAATTTACACTTGGGTTGCCAAAAGTTGTTCTGGCAGTTGAAAATAGTGACATCTGCCAAGGGTGCAAATGCAACCCTCTGTGCTTTTTTCTGATCACATTGCATGGTATAAGAGCATATGCCACATCAACTGCTACTACTGGCAGCAAAAGCAGTCACATTTTCCTTCCATCAGCAAGCCTTCAGTCTCCTAGGCCTCACTTGATGCATCTTTTACAATGGATGTAGTAATCACGAGTATGCGGGCTTTGTCTCACTGAGAAAAGTTTTGCATAAGCAGGACATTTCTAATGTTCAGTCTTTTCAATCATTTGTCCTCTTATGATCAAATTATCAGAAAGAGACCATTAAAATATTGACAACTAAGAATTTACGCTACCATCTTGATCTACAGATTTATGAGTAATGTGACCTGACCTGTATGTCGGTAGAGGAAGCTGTTTGCATATATTAACAATACTTCAATGTAAAAAAGAAATTAAAATCCTTCCTTCAAAGAGTATTGTTTCTTTTTTATCTCATTCTCATTTTTAATTCCCTCACAAAAATCTGGGAGTGTGCTTTTGTTAGGTATTTGTGACTATCCGAGAGCTTGTTTTGGGCATTCTGAAGAGTTAATGCATCTGAGTTCACAAATCCTGCTAACAAGCATGGTTCGAGCTTAGCATATGTGCTAATACAGTAATCTTCACTTTCTGAGTTTGGAGATTTAGCAGAACAAATTCATGTGCAATGTGATAGAGGTCTGTGAAACCATAAAAAGCATAAAGAATCTGTATCAGGACCAATCACCTTCCCTTCCAATACAAGAACTCCAGGTTATTACATTAAACTAGGAGGAGGCAAACTCTGAGTGAACAAATGAAGGTGTTTTTTCAGTGTCTAGCTAAGCTGTGGAAATCCTTTCCACATGATTTGAGTGTACTAAAAGCTTACAGAAGTTCAGCGGGAGTCTGGTGCAGTTCATTGGGAAAAAATAAAAGCAATATTAAACACGTATTATTAAACACATAAACATCAAGATCAGGAAGTCATTGAGGCCTTGGTAACTAGAGGCTTGAAGATTAATTAGGTCAAGTGTCATTTGTGTTTTCTTGTGCTCTTCCTTAGGCATCTGATTTTGGCCGCTTTTACAGGCAGTATGTTGGCTTACATGTGCTTTTGGGCTGATCACTGTGGCTGCTCTATGTTTCATTCTGTTATTCGTTGCACTACAGATGCCTACAATATGTTTCTGAAACAGCCTGCATTGCTGTGTAAGTCACATGCAATCTTCAAAGGGCCAGCTTCTTCCCAGGGACTTGCCTGAGGTGACAAGCTGAGATTTTTAACTCTTAATTACCAAAAATTAGATGAAGTGAATTCTTCCCTGCATGACATAAACATTTCTCGGAGAAAAGAGTGCTTCTAGTTAAGGAAAGCTTGTCTAAGAAAGAGATTGCTTTCTCACTGTGTTCATGAAATTAATTTGCACAAATAAACCTTTGCAAGTAGGAACCTTCTCAAGGAAGGAGCCCTAAATCAGTCTGAATAACCTGGATCAAAACTTATATTTTAAGTTAGCTAATTATTTATAAGAATATTTATATACTATCCAATCAACTCTAGACTTCTCTGAGTTTTTGGATTTTGGGGGATATGAAGGATATATTAATATGAATGTTTTTAATTTGCCTATGTCAATATAATATCTATCAGTCGAAGATCTTCATCTAGCAATGTGAAAATGTCTGAAGAAACTGCTTGGGTAGCCTTCTTTTATACATATATTTAATAGTCTTCAGTCTTATATATCATTTTGTATTAAATTAATAATTATATATAATATACAGTAAGTTAGAAATTAAGTGAAGATACGAATATAAATCAGAAAAATCCCATTCACTATTTTATTTCTTTATGGGAATGCTTTAAAAAAAGTTCACATGACAATTTAAAAGGGAAATATTGTGTCTTTGCGTAGCCTGATTGTCATAATTGTGTGACATTTACTGTCAGCCAGGAGCAGAGGAACACCCTAGGTCTTAGAGCATCTTAGAAAATTTGTTTTGGTAGACTTGGCTGACCCTTTCTTTGCTGGTGACCCTAAGTGACAGAGAGAGTAATGCTATTACTGTTTTCACTAAAGGTCTCATAGTAATGGTTGAATGTTGACATATTAATGAGGTTTAGATGTAGGTGGAAAGACTCCAGGCTTTGGAGGCAGCATGAAGTGTTATTTGCTAATTAGTGTCTTCCTATAGTCATGCAGCCTTAGAGCTGATGCAGGGCAGGCCTGGAGTGGGATAGGACATACTTCGGTACAGATTTCTTGGCAGTAATCTGCTTTGCAACTGTTCCAGAAGGTTTATAGCTCTTGCTCTAGCTCTTTGAGTTTAAGAAAGTGTTGGATTAGCAGAGAGTATTACGCATAAAAAGTGTGTTAGAAGCCTGTTAAGAATAGAAGCCAGGAAAGACACAAAAGTTAGGAAATGCTGGAAATAGGGTTGTCTTGCATATTTTTACTGCTCTTTCTTTGTGTGTCCATTATACCATCCTTAATTATAGGAACACATTATGTTTCATAAGATCCCAATCTCAGTCACTGCTCACTTACTGAGCAGCTAGTTAGTACATTGTGTTCGTTCTTCAATGTCTGACCTCTCATTTATTTCACACCACTCAGAATTCCCTCTGGAGCTCCCTGTTTACCTATCAATGTGATATTGCTGTTTTCTAGACATCAATGATTCTATTTCCCTGTATCTGCTACATGATGCACTCCCAACCTGTTGTGAGGAAAAACTAGGAAACCTAGGTATCACGGCAAGGACCAGGAAAGAGGATGCATGCTTGAGACATAAGTCTGCACTGTCTTGCTCGTTCCTACTCAATATCTTCATTTCTCCTCATAGTTCCCTTGTCCAGCTAACCTTTTCCCTCCTCTGGATGCTCAATCAGACAATAAATCAAGTGTCTTCTTCTCCTTCCCTGCCAGCCCATCTCATCAATGAGACAGCCCACCAGTTTCCAGTTCCTTTCAATTGCGTTAAGATTTTTCATTACCTTGTTTACCCTATTTGCTATCCTGCTTCCTAGTTTTTTGGATTTATTTCCATGCTCCACAGTCTGAACTCATTTGATCCCAACCTACTCTTTTTTCCTGTTCATCCAGGACCCATCAGTTCCCCGTCCTACTCCCATGTTGTAGTCTCCACAACCTGCTTAGAGTATCACTAGTGGCCAGAAATGACAGTAAAGAGGAGGGAAGGACTGTTTCTTCTAGGCTGCTCTCACTGTTGAAACTTGTGAAAAAGGCAAATATTCTTGGAAATGGGAGAATAAACAATTTGCCTCACCAAACTGAATAATTTGAATTCAATGAATTTCATTTCATTAAATCAAACATGAATCACCCTCAGCTACCCAAAGACAGTTTAGCAAATGTTTTAACATAGGAAAAATGTATATGTTTTTGTACTTTAAAAAATATTTAATATACCCATGAATTTTATTTTTTTTCACTGAAAAAACACTCAGCTGGGAAAGTTTCCAACTCAGTGGTTGAAGCCTGACAGAATTATAAGTAACTTAAGATATGATCCTATAATGGAGCATGCCAAGTGACTTTAAATCTAGAGTAACCATGGTTTAATGGGAACTACCGTGATCTCTTTAATGCACTATTTATGTCACTCTGTACAATACCAGAGTCTATTGAATCTTGTGCATTTGTAGTATGACAGGCATTGATCATGGATGAAAATGGTGCACCATTCCTCATTCTGATGCACAGAGGGAAAAACAGTAAAGCACAGGAGCAGCTGAAAATGTGCCAGGCAGTAACTGGAAACAAAGCAGCCCATAATCCTGCCACAATGACCCCTAGTTCATATTTTTGGCAGTTCTGATTGTCCTCTCTTACTGCCCATTCAAACCCATGGGAAATTAAAACTGTTCATAAATGCTTCATAATAAAGACATCCGATTTTTGTTGTTGTTGTTTGTTGTTGTTGTGGTGGGTTTTTTTTTCTGGCAGCATGCTTCAAGAGCCAGGTTTGGTATTACTCTAATTTGCAGATTAAATTAATGAGAGACAACTTTTCAAGCTTGGAAGAAATTTTCTGTTTTTCCCAAATTCCAGCTTGAAAACAGTGAGTACACTTAGTTGCTAATCTTCAATGTCTTGCTCATAAGAAAAAGACCTGCTATTCACCTTCCTTATTGTTGCTATCTTCTGAGAGCTACACTGGAAGTATTTTAAGGCTTCAGGAGCATGAAAGACTAATGCCAATTTTTATTTAACATTTTGCCCAGGTAGCATGAACCATCAAATAGAACAGTCAACTAATTCCTTAAAGTTGAATTGAAGACATTCGTTGGTATATGACACACTGATCAAATTGCACAGCACTTGGTGGTCAGTAATGCATCTGAGCAAAACAGTAATGATTTTATATCTAGTGCTTTTTGAAATATCTTAATAAAATTAGAATCTTAAGTAAAAGGAATATTGAGGCATTTATTTCGGAAAGGATTAAAAAACCTGTCACAAAATGATCACTCCTGCTATCTTTCCTTGGATAAGATTTCTTATGATTTAAATCTAAACTGAGCTCTAGACAAATACGCTGCTGAAAGGCCCTTGGACATGTCCTGTTTACTTGTATATAAGGAGATGCATGTTCAGTTCTCCTCTTGAACAGTGCAGTTTGTCTGTAACACCTTTGTAACAAATCAGTACTTCATTGAACCAAGGAAAGAAGCTGGTAGTGTTCTGTTACCTTAGAGTGATGGCAGTCTGTTTCTCTGAAGTTTGTGTTGCTCCTGTGTTTCGATTAGATGATTACTGTGTTTTTTTTAATATGGGGCCAAGTGTTTTGTAAAAGGGCATGTGCAGTTTCACAGTTGTATTTATGCATGCCAAGAGCTTCGGGCTCTCTACTGTTTTGCATGGTTAGATACTAAATATGTGAATGTGGTTGCAATAGTTGTGAACATAGCTTTTAGCAGAGTTAAATATCTCTTAAGTTACATGGCCTTAAGGAAAAAAAATCTTGCAGTTTTTTACTTTGGTAGTTTATTGATAGCATTTAATATGATTTAACATTCTCTTAATATGAAAAAAGTTCACTTAACTTACCATCTTTTAATAAATATTTCAGAGGCTTGGTTTCTATCCACCCTGAAGTACGTATTCTTATTTCAGATCCTGTACCCAGAGTCCATAGTGACTTTGTACACCTATTAAGGGGCTAAGAAGTTCTGCCATGGTAGATTTTATCTGTGACAGTATTGTATTCTTTGCCTGCTCTTTCACATAGAATGCACAAGATGGCAATTTCATTAATCCCAAATCAGTTACGTATAGCTGGTCTTCTTCCTTCTTGTGTTGATATGCGGAAGGCAAAAGAAACAAGGATCACTGTAGCAGTGTTTATGACTGCATGAACTGCCCATTCCTCCTTTTGATTAGTGTGTCCAGTATGAAGAACCCAGACCTGAAAGACAAGAAGTTTTTTTTTTATTTCCTCCCACACCTAGAATTAGAGTTACCCTTGTAATCTCTTCCAAGAATAATACAACACTGTGCTCTCCCTAGCTTGGATTTAATTTCCTGCAAAAAAGAAATGGGTTTATGCTAGCAAAAAATACTAACCTCATATAGTTCCATAATACCAAAACCACGGCTGTGTCTTTTGGATTTAGAAGCTTTTCTAGATTGTACAAAGGCATGTCATTTGTAAAGGCAGATAATGAGGGTGTTGAAAATGGTGTCTTTAATGCTGTCTTGAAAATGTCTGTTTAACTTCTTGGTTACCATTTCAATTGCTAGCTGCTGCTAGCAATTTAGTCAGCAAACCCAAACTGGTGCATTAGTTATAGAGTATTTGGCTATGGGTGCAGGTAGGGATGTAACAATGTCCATTGCCACTAAGCAGCTCTTAAGTGGGAGAGATTCTCTTGTTACATGGAGTTAATACATTGTGTTTGACAGTTTTCCGCGTGGGTTCAGCATCTGAATAAAATGGCTATTGTAGATGAGGCTAAAAAGACATCTCCCTGTCACTCACCCTGTGCTGTGTTGTGGACTTTGCTAGGGGTGTGCAAGATACTCAGCTCTTTTCATTGAGTGCTTTGCTCTGCATTGCTTTAACAAAAGGCTTCCATGAAATTCTCTCTCTCCTGCTGGCCTGTGATAAATTCCATGTGTCAGAAGTCCATGTGTGCAAAGGCTTTTAAGGAGTTTTGCCGCAAGTGCACTGCATAAAATAATTATTTTCTCATGTAAATGAAAATTGTGGTTTTTGCATCTGAAATCAACAGGAGTGGCAAGACATCTGGCAAACTGCTTTATAGCAGTTTGACCTTAGTAAAAATGTTTCAATTTGATTGTGAAAGAAGTTAATTGGCTATATTGATTAATCTGCAGCCTTCATTATGTACAATTGCTGAGTACCTCCTAGTTCCAAAGGATATCTTTTTCAGTGGTAGAAATTTCTGCATTTTTCAAAGCTCGACTAATCACCAAGAAAAAGCTCCCTGCTTGAAGTTACTTGTAAGGATTACCTTTGGGGGAGTGATTTAGCTGATTCAGCAGAGATAGTGGACTTCAGTAGAGGAAAATTGCCTAATCCTTCTCTTTTCATTTAACTGCAGAATTTTAGTATGAGACCAGGAGAAACCAAAGAGAAAAGGACAGAATATTGATAAGTTTCCAGATGTGATAGCAATGAAAACTATCAATCTTTTGACAGAGAAATGTTTACAATGCAAAATGATGAGAAAGGTTTATTTTATGTTTACTGCTCAGTCGTACTCATTGTAGAGAAAATTGTTGATGCTTTTACTCTTTTTTACGCCTTCTTGAAATAGACTGATATGCAACTACTGCATCCTAAGCTATAGCTTATTTGTCATCTAGAACTTGATGCATGAGCAAATTATAATGACAATAGGAAGATGATTAAGCATTTTTTTACCAGCTAGAATGTGATCATTCTTCATAATTATCCCCTTACACTTCCAAACTGGCTTTCATAAGACAAATGGACATTTGCACATGATGCAATATATTTTGAAGTGACTGGGACATTCTTCGCTTATCTCAGTGATAGATTTCCTCCTGCTTATGAGTTTTATCACTTTCAACATTTTTGTTCTCCTGCAGAATGAAAAGTTTATTTAAGGATACTGAGAATAGTCTTGAGTTTAATTGTCCAAAACCACAAGACAACTTTGTTTACTGTGTATGAAATTATAGCTGAAGTTCTTGGTCTGTCTTAATTACATAACATTCATACAACGATAGAAACAAAAGTCTTAATAAAATCAGTCATACTGAGAGAGACACTAAAGACTGAGGAAATATTTCTTGTATTAGGAAGCTTAAGCACAGATTTAGATAATATTTAGGTATTTAATTACCATTAGAATCAATAACGTGTCAGATTTAGCTCACAAATTAGGAGACATGAATTAGCATGCCCACGTGCATGTCTTCCTAGGTGCTAAGTGCCTCCTCCTTGCTTTAGTCATAATCAGTGGATATCAGCTCTGTGCCTTGGCTGCAGGAATATGGATATGAAATATCATGTGAGATGATCTATAGTGTCACAAGTAGACTCCAGATGACAATCTGGAGGCACTCAGGCCTTCTGTGGGAAGTGGCATATTGCCAGTACCTTAAAAACCCAGGGAATCTCAAACGTGTTAGATGCTTTTGCTCAGCCAACTGAGCCAAGCCCCTAGCTGGGGACTAGGGACCCCTAGAGGTGCACAGAGAGTTATTCAGCTAACCAAATGTTAGTATCAAATTTAAATGCCTAAATTTGAGCGACTGGCTATCTAGTTGTCAGTGGTCATTTTTTTCTATCTGAAAAATGCACTTGATACCACTTTTCTTTTCGTTTGTTGTGATTTAGGAGTGGTTTTCTCTAATTTAGTGAACCCACTTAAACCATGTGCCACTCCCTCACTGCCCCCCTTCCCCTATCCCTCCCCCTGGGGTGTGCTGGAGAGGAGAAATGGAGGCACAAAAGGTAAAGATCATAGACTGAGGTAAGAACCATTTACTGGAACCAGCAATGAGAGAAGAAAATGACCAGTAACAGCAACAACACTAATGACAGAGGGTACAAGAAAGGGGTGAATGATTCATACTGAAACAATACCTGACCCACCATGCTATGCCAACCCCAAGGGACAATTTCCCCCTGGAAGAGACTCCTTTCCCCTGCCTGGCAAGGATATCAGGTGGTATAGAATCACCTCCTGTCCCAGCCCTGCCTCCTCCTGGCTACTGAACAAATGAACCCTCTCATGGCCAGAACCAGGACATGGTTCTACTAGCACATGGGATTTTTTTTGGCTGTAATAAGCAGTCAGTCCTGTTACTGGTAATTGAGGTGAAGACAGTGAATAATTGAGTTTTCCAGAATTCTCAAAACAGGGTCGCCTAGAGTGGGTTGTTCACAGACTCGTCCAGGTGGTTTTTGAATATTTCCAAGGATGGACAGTCAGCAACCTATCTGGGTAATCCATTCCAGTTTTTGACCTCCTTCAGTAAAAAATATTTTTCTGATGTTTAAGTAGAATTTTCTGTATATCAATGTCCATCCATTGCCTCTAGTCCTTTAATAGTACCACTAACAAGAGTCTGTCTCCATCCTCTCTACTGTCTCCCATGAGACATGAATAAAATGAATGAAAATACATGAATAAAATAACCCTGAGCCTTGTTTTCCATAGGATGAAAAATTCCAACTCTCTCAGCATCTTCTCATATATCAGATAATCTAATCCCTTAATCATCTCTGTATCCCTAAATCACTAGGTTCCTTCTATTCACTTTTTAAAACAGCTGTATTTCTCATCTACACCACACACTTTCAAAACCTATTTTAATTTGAAATTTCCCTTCCAGCATTTGTGAAGAGCAACAACATTTCCACTTTTAATTATTGCTTATTTTCCCTGATTTTCACCTCTAGCCATAGAGTTTCCTAGTTGCCAAACCATCTAAGGAAGCTGGAAGCATTCCTGAAATGCCTGGCTGATTTTTCAGTGTCCACAAGCCAAATTATTTTGTTTTGGATACGTTCTTTTCAAACTGCATTAGTGAGCTTGGGAAGAGAAATTACTTTTATGCTCAAACAATCTGCAAAGAAGCTTTTAGATGTAATTTTGAATTTTCTTCTCCATTCACAAGCTGCCTTTTCTCCCCAGTCAAGTTATTACCACCTTTGTGACCAACAAAGCTGGTATTCAAACAGAGGAAGATGAAAAAATAAATGCATAATATCTGCTGATGATTCTATGGGAGTAAGTATAATTTATGCAAGTTCCCTACAAAGACACTTACAAATGATTCTTTGAGGTGTAAAGACATAGCCCCATTGAACAACCATCAAGAACCACTCATAATATAAGAGATATGTTAAATGCCATTGGTAAGGCTTTTGTCAATCTTTTGATTTAATCACATCTAATCAAAGTTAAGGAAAAATTGTTATTAGGTAAACAAAAATCAGTCAGATCCCACTTTCTCAGCTCCAGGGTGGCTGATGAGCTTAATGCATAACCAAAGCGTCTTATTCTGTCCACTGTCACTTGTGACCTAATTTTAGCTGTTGTGCTTGAGACAGGACTCTAGGATCAAGCAAACAATGGCTACCTCACTCTGCTATCTACCCAAGGTTTTGAAGTTTATCTTTCCACACTATCAGTGGAAAGGAATTGCCACAGCACCTCCTGTGTGAACCTGCACTTAAGGAAATATTCCATGGTGATGAATCTGCAAAACCAGCTGTGTACATCAGTGTTTGGAGATTAGCATCAATAGATTATCCAAAAAGCTTAAAACCTCATTTTGCAGTTAAGTGTAACTTCACTTTGCAGTTAACTATTTATTTTTTTCAACTGACGTATAAATAATCTCATCCTATAAATCACACATGAGTGAATAAGAAAATGTTTCCCGGGTATACAGGCAAACAGGCTAATTCACAGGGACTCTAGTTAGCCTGTCTAGCATGAAGTTCATGTAGTAATGGAAATACTATAACATCTCTGGAACTGCTCTTTCAAGTGATGATACCAGAGTCTTCTCCGGATTCTAATCAATAGTCTCAATAGCCCTGTAAATTACAAAGCACCTATTTTGCTGAGCCAAGGATAAAAATGTAAGCAATTCTTATAGTTCAGATAGGGAAGAGATATGAATAACTTTATATAAGTGGGAAGATGAAAAGATCTGTTCTCATTTATTTATTTCTTTACTTGTGATTAGATGCCTTTGACAGGGAAGGATTTGCAGCTTTTTTGATTTATGCTATTATCTTAATGGACATAAGGACTTCTGAACCCCCGATAAGAAATAATTTTTGCAATTTAGAGTGTGGCCATCCTGTTCTTTGCCAATGTGCTGAATCTGTGAAAAAGCTTGACTGATTAGGCTCATTGTAAGACCCTTGAGTTTTGGGAAAAAACTCTAGTCATTTTTAGTATTGAAGAACAACAGATTTACTTGTGTTTATGGCGCTTGTCCTGAGACAAGAAATGAAAGAATTTAAATGCAGTCCCTTGAAAAAATCCTGCTGCTTTATATCTGTATATTATCTGACTTAAAAAAAAATAACAATCCGTATAAAACAGGTTTTATTGAAACCTGAAAACTATTAGCCATGTATTCCATGTTATGATCTTTATTTTATGTTAATTTTGTCAATTATAGTGGGTTTTGTTCATTTCTACAATAATCTCAGACTTCAGTTCACTTATTAAATTGTTTTGGTCCTGAAAACATGCAAGGAAATCAGTACCTTCTAAGAAGCAGAATGGTTTTCTGAATCCTACTTAACTCTTTTTCTCTATGGAATTTGGTATTGGAATCTACAAGGCAGCAGTTGAAAATAAAAATAAGCAAACTTTACCTAAACTATTTGTGCTTCATTTATTAATTTGGGACAGGTTGTTGACGTTTCTTATATCCCAGAGTAGCTTTTAAAATATTGTGAAAATATTTCATTGATTCTTTTGTGGCTGAAATGATCTGTTGCCTCCCTTTTTTTGCCCTCAGCTGGCACAAGAGATTTGACTGAGGAAATTTCCTCTCTTGATTTTCCCTAAGTGTATATTCACCTCTTTCAGAGAAGATGATTTCTTGGGAATTAATGTTTGTCAACTTTCTTCTAAACCAAACTGTGCTATGCATTGTGTTCTAAATGTAGAGCAGTTGAGTTTAAGGAGGTAATATTTTTTCCTGCTAGTTTTTATTTGGACATTAAAAGAAGATGAAGTATGAGTTTCAGAGAATTTCCAGGTGAAATCCAGTAAATTGCAGGAATATTTGAGAAATTACAGGGAAATAATGGAATGGCAATGAATTTGCATGTAATGGTACAGCAGTCGAAGTTGGGTATAATCTCATTTAATAAATTTGCCCATTTCACAGGAAAAATATTTTACAACTTGAAAACATATTTTTGACTTGCTCAAATTGGTGGTTAATGAATATTCCTGGAAGCTAACTTTAAATTTTGGTGGTTTTTTTTTTTTTTTTATGTTTTCTTTTTTTCTTTTGTGCCAGAAATCCCATGGTAACAGTCACCAAAAGTCAAATATAAGAGAACGCAGGCATTGTAAAGGCTACATGCTTTTACTATTTGTCTATCATTTGAATCATAGGTGCTCCAAGCTGGGATAAAAATAAATTCTGTAGTGGTATATTAATGAATCTGTCCTGAACAATTATCTTAAAATGATGAGGATATAAATTAAATTTTTCTCTACTGTTTTGGAGGAATCTTCCACTCAATTCAACTGTCAAATCAAGTCAAATGTCAGCATAATTGGTTGCAAAGTAGTCCTTAATAAGTCCTTAGTAATCAGTATTTCAACTGTCAGTCTAATTTAGTGTGACTGCAACGTTCATAATTACAAGAAGTTTTAGAGCTGCAGTTAACCACTGGAGAGGCAGGGGGGCCCACAGAATGCTTCCGTGAACTGTCAAGAGATCAGAAATATTTTAAAATTTGAATGTGCTTTTAACCACTTTACTGTGTAAAAGGAGTATGTTAAATGTCATCTTTAAAGGCATCTCTGTAATAATAGCATGGGCCCAACGAGATGTGAATAATACAATAATTTGCTGCCATTTTCCTAAGTGATATGATAATAACACTGTGCCGTTACTTGGAATACTTCTTATTAAGTGCTTGCAGATTAAATATCAAATGCCCTACTGTTCTACCTAAACAACTTATCCGTCAATTTTCTGATATTTTCATCCAAAAGAAAAGAAAATTTTATATGTTACCATAGGGTTCCTATAGTAACAGTTTTGAATGGAACACATCCACTGTGCTGATAATAGGAGAAAACAAAACAAAACAAACATTGCTGAATTAACATAATAGGCACAAAGCTGCAGGAAGATTTGCTTGTGTGACCTTGGAATCTCTGACTGTGACTTGTCTCAGGGAAATTAAGTGTAGCATTTAGCATAATCTTACTGAAGGTGATTAATTTACAGGATTTTTTCCCCTTTCTTTCTTCTGGTATTTAATACTCTTTAGCAATTCCATGGGATAGATGATTCCAGTAGAACATGGAATTGTAATTCTTTGTATGCATTTCCACAGCCCCTAGAAAAGAAGCAGTCGGTTAACTGTTGTCACACTTTCTTGAAATTTGCTAATTTTTTTGCCAAATCACGCTGCCTGTTTAAGAGATTCCACTTGGTGCATCTCCTTCAGGGGTAGAGAAATGGGGCCTCCTGGTTCCCAGGCACCTGGGAGAATACTGCAAATAAGGCACTTAGGGCAAGATACAGAGGATTCAGCTGACCAAACCTAGACCTTTACAATCTCTAACATCTTTAGATTCTGGAAAATAACTCACAACACTTTTGTGGTATAATTAATCTGTCTTCTTTAGATATCTATTTGCAGATATAGTGAACAGATCATTAACAGTAAGTATTCTTCCCATCAACCCCAATTTAGATGGATAAGTCCTGTTTTAAGAAGTTAGTCCTTTGTAACTAAGCCTCTGATTTGCTTCCAGCATTCATACATGCACATTCCACATTCTGTTGGAAGTGCATTTTAAACTCCATTGGAATTTCTGGAAAGAAGGTAACAGTAGGAGATAAACATGGAAAATAACATGCTGAAGAGAAACATTCAACTGTAGTCTAAGCAGGATCCTAATATGGCTGCAGCACTGACAAAAGGCAGGGGCTGCAACCTATGAAGGTGGGAGATGTTTTCAGCACTTTCTCTCTATAATTTACAAATTTAAAATCAACTTTATAGAGTTCCACACTTAAAAGCATAGCTAGAGTAACTGCATGTATTTCATACACTTAGTAGTCACAAGCCAAAAAACTGGCAAAAATAATTCAAAATATCCTTTCATAGCATTCCTAAAAACTTAATGAAGAACTTTAAGACTTGGGTTATGGTGTCAAGAAAGTTAAATCCACACCTGTAATTGATTTTACATTTTTTTTGATAGGTAAGCAAAACCCCATGAATTTTTGTTGTGTCGTAGGCTGTAAATGGGAGTCAGAGCAATGTGAATCAAACTGACAAGAGCTATGGATGAGTTGTGAAGAAAGTGCCAAAGTGGAAGAACTTTCCTTATAAAAATCTTATTCAGCTTCTGCAACAATGATGGTAATTTTGAAGTAAGAGCATTTACACTTGTGGTTGGTAGAAGTAAAAGCAGAATCTAGCCCACCTCTTGCTTTTAAAAGTCTCAATCTTTATAAATTCCTGGAAATATTTGTTTAACCTCTAAATTTTGATTAGTACCTCTACCTACTTTGGAATAGCCTGAAAAAGAAAAGTTAAGTAATTAATTCCAGTAATGTAATATTTCATAATTAGTAGTGTTTGGGGCATATTTTTATGCTTTCCAGCAGTAGGTCATGTTCCTATTTGAGAGCTGTCAAAGCAACTTTAGCACATACAGAGAGTAGTAATAATTATAGTGCATTACAGGACTCCTTTTGCTCCAAGAAAAAAACTCACAGATCGTGAAATGCACTTATCTCTATTTAAAAAAAATTACTTTCTGTGCTTTACTTAAAAGACTTGACTGCTTTTTTTTAGACAGCATGGAAAAGGTTTTATTTTAACTTGTAAAGCCAAATACAAATGATACAATTTAGAAATTTGAATCAGTATTAATTGCTTTTTGTGACTGATGGTGTAAAGCTGTCAGATTTATGGGTTTTTTAGATGTTTCTTTCGAACTGATAATGTTATTGTGTGTAGCCATTTTCCCCTGATTGACAAAATATCTTTCTCTGCACACTGTGGCAGAGTGAGGCAGGGGCAGTGTGGTGGGGGTCTGTCCATGCTAGAAACAATTGTCACCTAAGGAATGTTTTCTTTTAATGCTGCTTTGATGTGTTGTACTAATTCAGCTTTATATACTTATATGCATAAAGTATATATACTTTATATATAAAGTATATATACTTTATACCACTTACCTTTTTAGAGATGAACATGCAGCATGTAATTTCCAGCTGTGAATCTGAGTTCTCTCTGAGATGAGAAGACAGGAAAAGGGGAAAAAAAGGGAAAAACCATCATGTATGATTTCATATTCATAAGTTTGATGTGCATATTACAGAATGAAAAGATTTTTTAAAAAAAATAAGCCTTCTTTAGGTGACTACGTCGTATAGATACAAAAAGTCAAAAAACCCTTCCTTCTGTAGAGTTTGTTAGCTTCCTCCTGAACTTTTTGTATCATTTTAGATTTACTAAGCATGTTACCATTTCACTTTAAATGACAAAGTGGTGCAGTCTCACCTGAAGCACCATGTGTGGTTTTGGGTTCCACAATATAAGGAACATACAAAGCTGTTGGAGAATGTCCAGTGAGGGCTATGAAGATGGTGAAGGGCCTCGAAGGGAAGCCATGTGAGGAGTGGCTGAGGTCACTTTTTCTGTTCAGCCTGGAGGAGACTGAGAGGAGACCTCATTGCTGTTACAACTTCCTCGTGAGGGGAAGAGGAGGGACAGGTACTGATCTCTGCTTAGTGGTGACTAGTGACAGGACCCAAGGGAATGGCCTGAATCTGTGTCAGGGGAAGATTAGCTTTGATATTAGAAAAAGGTTCTTCACCCAGAGTGTGGCTGAGCACTGAACAGGCTCCCCAAGGAAGTGGTCACAGCACCAGCCTGGCAGAGTTCAAGAAGCGTTTGGACAATGCTCTCAGGGACATGGCGTGACTCTTGGGGATGGTGCTGTGCAGGGCAGAGAGTTAGTCTCAATCCTTGAGTGTCCCTTCAAACTCAGGATATTCTGTGATTTTATGACTTATTTGAAAACTTGCTACACAAGGGTTTCTTAATATTTTTGAAACACAGTAGTTGGCACAATTATAGTTTTATGAGTATTGTTCAAGTGAAAGTATCTCCTGTTATATCGTGCAGAGATATTGAGTGTCACAATCCTCTTTTAATGCAGAGGTGGTATCTGTTGTAGATATATTTTACTTGCCATGTCTTTGTGATTTGAATGCTATAATTATGCGAAGTTTTACATGGTCATAATATAGAGGGATGTTTTTTCTAAAGTCAAAATAATAAGTCACAGAAAGTAGAAAAGCAAAACTCCAGTCCTTGGTGGTGATTCATGCAAGTGGAAGTCTGTATATGAAATAACTTTATTGGAGCCAAGATATTTTTGTGATCAGAATACAGCCCACATGGTTCTCAGTGTGAAATTTTTTGGCTAGATTTTAAGCTATATAAAATGTCAGTGCTATGGAAACATGAGCCTCTTACAATTAACACTGTGTATTATTTAGATATCATTTTTATATGTAAGCCGTAATTTTGTTTCATGCATTTTTATTTATTTTGTGCCATTGTTAGTAACTTGTTTCTGCAGACAAAAATAGTCCATTATATAATTAAGAATAGTACCAGAGTGCAGCTCTCAGGGTGTATGGACTTTTGAGTAACTGTATAACTTACAAGTCTTTTCACTTCCATCTGAGATTTTTCAGGCATTTAAATTAGGCTGCTTTGAAAATAACCAGGATGACACAGTGGAGCACTGACTGTTTAAATGGCTCTCAGGGGAAACAAGGCATAATCAGGCTAAGGTTTGTTCATTGTCTGTGCTATGTGCTCCATTGCTAGAAAGCCTACCAGTAAAAGTTGAGGCTGAGGCAACAGGTCCCTTTAAAGCACCTGGATTTGAAACCAGAGGGTTTCCCTCTTCTACCCGGAGCCATAGCAGTGCTCCAGCCTTGGGATCCTGCAGAGGCTTCCTGCTGATGGTGTGGGATCGAGACCCCAGCACAATGTGTGGCACTGCAGGAGTGCATAAGTCATATGCCTTTGGTGGGGGGATGTGAGGAAGAGGGTGCTCACGTGTATTTTGAGGTAGGTATGTGAGATTTGACCGGTGGTGAGGAATAGCTTCAGAAGTGTAGCACCCAGTGGAGGGGTTGTCCTGGACTCAGACCTGAAAAAAACCTTACTGCCTTTCTTGATCAAAGGGATGGTTCAGGTTGGATGGAACTTAAGGAGGAGTCAGTTTGAGCTGACCCAGGTGCTTCAGGGTCATATCCAGCTGGGTCTTGAAAATTTCCGAGGATGGAGAGAGACTGCACAGCCTCTGTGGGCAATTTCTTCCAAGGTTTAACCATTCTCATGAGGGAAAAATGTGTGAACCCCTCTAGTTTCATTTTATGCTCTTCGTGTTTCATCTGCTCACCGTGTCCCAGTGTGAAGATCCTGGTCTGTCTTCCTACAGCCTCCCTGTGGGTGCTGGGAGACTGCACTTTGCTCTGCTCAAAGCCATTTTTTCAGGCTGAATAAGCCCATCTCCCTGCCAGAGCAGCAGCCCTTTGCTGCTAATCCAGTCTGTCAGCCTGGTGCCTTGTATTGGGCAGCCACAACTAAGTGCAGTGCTCTAGCAGTGGTCCAAGGTGTGCTGAGTGCAGGGGGATAATCCCTTCCCTCCATGTCCTGGCTCTGCTCCTGCTAATGCAGCCCAGGAGGCTGGTAGCTCTCTGCTGCCAGGGCAGTGCTGGCTCGTGCTCAGCTTCCTGCTCACGTGAGTAACTTAAACACCAAAGAAATATAAGCTGGGTTTCTATTTTTAGTCAAATAACTTATTTTTAGCTCTCTCCCTTACAAATGTACTCTTGCAAATATGAGTTAGAGAAAATGATATCTGAAAGCTGAACAGACAAAACATTCATTTTAGCCTCTAAAGCCTGGCTAGTGTCCTCCTGTATAACTATTTAAATGTCTTCCTTTGAGAATGAGGTTATATGTCACCCAATAGGTTAATTAATTTGGGGGCTTATATACCCAGCCTATCACTCTTCCATTGCCTTTGTGACAATTTCCTGTGCCAGTTTCAAGAAGCCATTTGAGAAAAACTATAGAAACAAATAACTTCTCAGATCACCCCGAAATCCTCAGACCAGCTCTGCTGTTTGGAACCTTGATCTGGGTCCAGCCAAAGAAATATCAGCTGTCATGAAAATGCTGTGAATCATCTTAGGTTCTTTGAGTCTAGTTATGAAAATAATATTCTATATTTCAGCACAATTGAAGATGATAGGAATGTTTTCATTGTCTTTGTGTGTGTTGTTTTTACAAATGCTGTGTGTGACTGCTGTGGTTTTCCTGTATTTTGTAGTTTCATGTGTCTTCTGGGAAACTTAACCATGGGCTAGTAAAGAATGCTAGAATATATGTTAATAAAAATGAGATTTTGGAGATTATTCTTTTTGTTTTTCTGAATGACAGGGGTTGTTTATCACAAGCTTTTAAGGCTTCAAAGGTAAAATCAATATTAATCCCCCACTGAAAACTAGAAGCATCCATTTTGTAAGAGTCTAATCTGCCACATTTGACACAACTGCCTCTTTAATGACAAAACATCATTAATAGCAATGAGATATTTTTTAAAATCATCTCTTGAATTGGTTAATGTTCATATTTTGAAAAAAAAAAAAAGTTCTCATATTCCTTGGTCTGGACACAATTACAGCTTTCTTTTTTTTTTTCTTTCAGTCCTATTGCAAAATGAATTTAAACTGCATCAGCAAACAATAAATAAATCTTGTAGCTTCATGAAAGTGATAGAATTGCAACAAATCAAAAGGTACAGGTTTCAGAAATCATATTTTGCATACTTATGAAACCTCTTATTTCTTAAATTGATGGTATGTTATCAGATTTTTTTTAGCTCTTTTGGGGATGGGGAGAGTTTGTGGCTGTTTGGGATTTTTCTTAGGACTTGCAATACAGATTACAAATCAACAATGTTTATGTCTTTAAAATTTTATCCCTTTTTAATAGTGGAATTCAGGAATGCAAAATAATCTTTTGTAATCTTAACTAATGTGACTGTTTCCTCACTACTATGAAATTTACTACACTGATGTCTTCAGATTTAAATGCAACATTTCTTATTATTTACCAGAAAGTCCCACCTGCTTAATTATATGTAAAGTGATTAAAATAATTTAAAATTATCACTTTTCAATCTCATAATTAATGCAAAGGTAGAATATGCTTTATTAGCCATAATGTGGGTGACAGTGCAAAATATCAAATCAAAATACCTGCAGTAACACATTGTTTACTGAATTTTAATGAGACCACCAATCTAATCTAATAGAAACAAATTCCTTAATGCACATCTGCATCCTCTTTCTTTGAATCCTTCTCAACCTTTAAGTATTTTTTAGTAAAAACACATTTAGCAATTCTTTTTCATGTATAATCACACAAGTCTTTTGTTTCATTACAGCTACAACACTCTGAATTATGATGAGCTTTTCTCCTTCGTGCATTTTGTTGAACGTGTTTTTTGTTTAGCTAATAGAATATCCTGAACTATTACTTTTAAATCCTATCATAACACCAAAAAGTACCACTTACCATGCTGTTTTATGCTTCTTAGCCTTCCCAGTGTCAGTGGAGCTTCACCAAGCGGTATAGTTCTTAAACAAAAACAATCAAGTTAGAACAGCTTTCAAATGGAAATCCTAAATGATGGATTGCTACTAGCAGGGAGTCTACGCAGGCATCTTATAAGCTTATATTAATGGCCTCACTCTAATGTTTTGCATGGTTCTAATTATATGAGATATGAATAGGGTGCATATAAGAACTGTAGAACTTTCAACAGAGGAAAGTGATTACCGAGCCTTAGGAAAATTCTCTAATAGGAATAAGGTATACTATGAAGAAAATCTATTGGAAATAAACTGGTTTCTTTTGGTTCTTCGCATTCAAGAATAGTTTTAAGATCCTTTTATAGGGATGAGAAGTGTCATGCTTTTTGCAGGTTTACAATCCGCTTTGCTTATTCTCAGTATATAATGAGTATATAGTTTCAAAAAGTGTCTGATATACCCTGCTGTATGAATGACTATTGTGTATTTTCAGTGGAGAGGAGTAGGCTGTAGGAAACTAAAGGAGGCCAAAATCTAGTGTGAGGAACAGACTCCAAATACCTGCTCATTCCTTTGTACTCTAGACCTGCATATTTTTGTCAGGGGATCACAACCTTTTCTTTGCAAACTTCTGAAATGGTTTTGTAGTTGTTGAGATGGATCATTTGGTTTGGGGTTTTTACATTTTTTTTTTTAAGCAGAAGAAGAAGAAGAAGGAGAAGAAGAAAAATCAATACTGTAATCAATCAGAAAGGCACTGACTGATTCCTCTGGCAGTCTCCTACAGCAGCAGTTGATGAGGTCAGATAAGGACATGACAGACTGTCAGTGCTGGATAAACCATTTCTCCTGGGTGAATTAATACAATATTTGTAGCTGCAAGGAAAGACTGCCATTTCTGAATGGTTCTTGAAGGGGTTGTAAGAAGGGTCAAACAAAAGTTATTTCAATTAGCCCTATAGTTAAATAACAAGTCAGTTTGGTGACCTTAAGTCAGTCAAGATGGAAAAAACCAAAACCAAATAAACAAAAAAGCAAATCTAAGTGTGAAATTACAGCTTCCCTGAATTTTGTCACGCCCTCTTTTTATTTTGGTAGTCTGGTTTTTAAGTGCAGGGTCTATTTGCTAGTTATGAAATCAATGTGTGGGCTGTGTCAGTCAGTCACATCAGCTGTGGGCTCCTTGCTTTCCCTACAGGCTGCCTGTGATGCTGGGTCATGTAAAGATAATGTATTAAGGAGTAAAGCTGTCTTTGCTATCTTTTGCCTTTGGTAACTTGGATTCTTCCAAATTATGATGATAAAAGGACAGAATTATCTCCCCCACGTTATGAATGAGCCTACTCAGAAGTCCCTTAATCTGTCAAACCCTCTCACAGGAAGAAATGGTTGTGTAAGCTAAATGCAAGAAGGCTTTTATAAAACCCTAGCTGGACTGCTACAGCCTGCATTACAGTTGACCTTTATTTTTAACATTTGTGCATGTTTTTAATGTGTGGCAGCAAGAATATTACACGATGGCAAGCTGAGCCCCCGGAGACCTGTGTGCTCTGTGGAGCTGAATGTCTCCTGAAGGCCCAGCTGAGCTGGGCGTTAGGAGAGCGAGGTTATCACAGGGCTGTTATCACTCAGATGTGTGGTCATTACCGAGTAGGGCCCACTTGTGAAACCACTGCACTTGTCAGCCTTCTAGGAGAGGATTAGCTGGTCAGATACATTTTATCCTCAGCTATCTTGCTGGGTGAAACAGGATGTAGAAGTAGCAGATGACCTCTCACTCTAAAAGCAGGTGTTGCAGTCCTGGTTATGTGTAAATGGTGTCTGTAAGCCCTTCTGTGTATTTCTCATTGGTGAGACAAAAACATGTAATGAAGGCTTGGCAGAAGAGCACTGATTTTAGCACTTAGGTTTCTGAGACACCATATTTAAGAACACAAATGAACTGGAGATTTGCTGCCCTGAGGATTTTCTTTCTAAGAGAGAAGCTCTGTTAAATACCTGCACTATGCTATTAGACTGTCTCACACAAATGTTTGCCCACAAAACACCACCCTGAGATTACTTCAATTTATGCTTAGAAATAAGAATCAAAAAAGAATCAACCAAGAAAATGTGCAAAACTATAATTTAAAATTGGTGTTCTGCATTTCCATCTCTCTACATAAAAAGACTTGAGGAAATGAGATCCTTAGGCATCTGTGTCTGGTGAGATGAAAACCCTTGTTGGTGCCCAAGGTGGGGATTTCTGTCTTCTGTCAGGGACACCTAAAATGTGGAGGCAAGTCATTAATCTTCTTTCACAGCTTATGAAATAAATGCCTAAAGAGAATGATCTATCTTCTGCTACAATATCTTATCCTAAATTAAGTCAGATGAATCACGCTCTGGAGGTGACTGTTTCACTGATTAATGAAGTAGATAAGTCCTGCTTTTGAATCTATATTTACCTAAAAAACCGTGTTTCGCTTCAAGTAATGTGGCTAAATATCTGATACCTCCATTATCTGAGCACTCCCCAGGCATCATAGCTATTTTGTACTTGTACTTGTGCCTGTATGCACGTTAGCTTGATTTAGGCAGCTAGGATCCACTTATGAGAATCTAGAAATCAAGACAAACTGTGCCTAAATCCTCTGATGCTCCACAAGAGGACCACTGATTGCTAAGAGGGTATGTCTATCTCAGTTTCTGTAGAAATTCCTGCTCACTTGAGATGCCTTATTTTTAGGCCTGTCTGCTCCAAAGCTGGTCATACCTCAGATTTATCTCTTGAATGCATTTATACATGAATGAATTGCAAAGATCACCGAGTTTTATATGGAAAGCACACTGAGAATCTAGAGCATGTGAGACCCCATGTCAGATCCCATCCTGAAACTATATTTTTTCCTTGCCTGTCACTCAGAGGTGCAAAAATGTCATACCTGCAGAGGTCAGTGATATTCAGAATAATAACTATTTTTTTGTTAGGAGCTGAATTAAAATACCACCCCAAAGATCCTGCACAGCATTTGGTGGTTAAAATTCTGGATTAAGTATAGGGAGGAAACACGCCCTTCTTTGTCAGCTAGAACGAGAAGTAGTTTCTAGTACGTGACAAATTACATGAGCGGATCTAAGTAACCCAGCAGTGAGAAACTGTTTGTTACAATAAGGGAATCTGATTATAAATCAGGAGAGTGTTTTCTGCCTGTCCCTCTTGGTACCATAATTTTGCTGCTGTCAGCCTTTCCTTCAAGAACTGAGCTCTGAGCTGCCCTAGAGAAAAGGGTTATGCCAATACTAATGAGAAGGGTAGGAATGTTTGGGACTAACTGGGGAATAATTCCTTTTTGTTTTGTTAGCTTGTGAAATAATGGCAATAAAGATAATGCTAATGAGGTACAAATCTACCAAGCATTACTCCTATTTGACCTTGGCTAATGAAGAGCAGATAAACCCTCTTGAAAACTGAGATCTAGAGATTGCTGTGAGATAATGACCAACCCAGTTGGGTAGCCTGTGTGGTCACACACTGGGATGCAAATAGAATGTGTGAGACAAGACTGAGTATGAGATCTAAACACATTTTTTTAAGGTTAGGAATATCTCATGCAGTATCAGAGACAGAAAACAAAAAGCACTTGGACCAACCTGACTGCACGTCACTATAAAGCTCAAAACCCTGCTGTTAAGGCGTGTACAAGAGGCTCTCAGTGTGGCCTGTCAGCCACTTCCCCACCCACCACTGAGCCCTCTTTTCCAGACTGTAACACATCAGTTTCTCCAGGAGGAGGCTGTGGGAAAGCGTATCGAAAGCCTTGCAGAAACCTAGGTCGATGAAAAGCACCACTTGTCCCACATCAGCTGAGCAAGTTACTTTGTGGTGGAAGATTATCAGGTTTTTCAAGCATGATTTGTCCTTGATGAATCTGCACTGGCTTTTCCCAATCGTATGCTTTGTGTGGCTTGCAATATCCCGCGGGAGGATATTCATTGCATAACTTTCCCAGGGACAGAAGGAAAACTGATGGGCATATAACGTCCTCAATCCTCCTTTAAACACTTCCTGTAGATTGGGGTGGCATTAGCCTTCTTCCAGTCTTCCAGTGTATCCCCTGATCTCCAAAACTTCTAAACTATTATGGAAAGCCCTTGCAATGACATCAGCCAGCTCTCTCAAAACCCTTGGGTGGATAATGTCTGTTCCCATCAGTTTGTAGGGGTCGAGCTCCTTCAACAGTTCACACACCAACTTGTCTGTCACTGACGGTGGATCTGTTTTTACAAAGATGTACGACTGCATTTTTTAACACTGGGGAAAGACTGACACTGCCAGCAGAGGCATCATTTTCTTTTGGAAGAATATCCCAGTGACAGCACTTACGCTTGTGCGTACTTTTTTTTCTGCCCCTAGTCTACCTTTTCATGCTTTTTGGTCTTAGAATGATGGATGTCTGAGCTGGGTTTTCTGTGGTTCAAGGGAATGTGGAGAAAATAGGAAGGTCAGTTCAAAATTTAAATTATTACACTGTGGTCTTTGGCATAAAGTGGCAGAACTATGTCCTGCTAAAACGATGTCAGTATTTTGATACCTTGTGTGTGCCCGCTTTTTTCTCTTTATTATATCTGTCTTTACAGCAAGGTAGAGAAGTAATGTTGGAGTGATGCCAGTGATGTTACATATTCCAGAGATTCCTTCAATCAGATAATGCTCTTATGATCGGATATGATAACTTCAAAATTGCTTTGTGTGTTGTGGTCACAAAGAGCCATCAGAAGCAGACAAAAATGAATTTTTCTGTCTTGTGATTTTTGGACTATCTTGCTTTTAACATTTTAGTTAGAGATGTAAGGATGGGTTGAAGGGGTCATCAGTGAACTTTGCCTTTGCTCCAGGATGCTTACCCAGGATGCAGAAACCATATAATATTAATGACCTACATAATCTTACATCCCTATGGTGTCTTGTTGGAGATTGCTCTTGATAGTTTCAGTTTAGCTACTTACTCATGAGTGAGCATTTTTGAACCCTGGCTGACTGAGACTGGTTATTTATAAACACAGGCCAAAAAGTTCACATTTAGACATATTTTTGGTTTTTTTTCTGTGCAGAAATTATAGTACTGGAAAAAACAGAGGCCAGATTACACCTTGCCACGTGTCCAAAATCTGGAGTTCCTGATTAAGCCTGGCACTAATGATTGTCACTGAAGTGAGAGATGGGAGCATTAAAGTGGATTAATCACACTTCTTTAAACTTTGTGGATTTTACTGCAAACACAGGTAGTTTTAGTGTATATGGCTAGGATTTTCTCCAGCAGTTGATAAAAGAAAACATCTTTATACTGAAGAGCTGCACATTAGACCCATGGGGGAAACCATATCCACTGAAAATGTAAATAAGTTTTGTTCCACTTTTTTCCCATACGTTTACTATGGCCACTACTCTGTTACTGTGAGGACTTGCTATATCACCATTTAATAACATGGATTTTTACAATAAGTAAGAGAGAAATGCCAGTTGACTTACAATTGTACATGAAGGGTAGAGGTTTCAAGATGCCCTTCTATCCTCTTTTCCCTTAGTAATTTTAGCCTCTGCTAAATCAGAAATTTCATTATGCATATTTGTTATCAGTGATTAATTTCACAAAAGCATATCCTACAAAACAATTTTAATCTTTTGCATATGGATCATCACATATCGTAGTATTAAAAGGCAGAATTAGGGAAGTTAAGAGAATCTTCCAATTATTTTTTAATCACGACATAATTCAAAGAATTCAATCTTTTAAGTGGAAATATTTAAAATCAATGTGACACTTGAAAATTGCTTTAAATTGCTTCATGCATTTTGATCTCTGAAATTCTTCTTGAAGCACAACAGATGAAAAGAAATATTACAGTAAAAAAACTCAAGGAGCTTATTTTTTCATTAAATATTTACCAGCCATTCAAACTTTAGTGGGTTTACTCTGCAACTGAACAAGAGACCTCAGGGTTTACATCTGTAAATCTTTGTGCTGGTGCCTACCAAAAGTGATTAAACCCAAGGCAAGCGTCTGCCATAGTTGTAAGTTATTTAATAGATGAATTTAGAGTGCAAATGTTGTCCTGTAAGTTTTAATGGTTGAAATAATAAAACTAGATGTATTAGATAAAAATTAATAACCAAATGCTAGAGCACAACAGAAATTATGCATGCACTGTATTTGCATCATAAAAGAAATATGATAAGCACATGTGTGGAATCTGTCAGTGGCTCTTCAGGGTCACTCACTCCTCCTTGGAAAAGAAGATAGAACACAGGAAAGGAGAGAACTGTTTTTTCTGGTGCACAGCTTTTCAGATGGGGCTGTGCTGAGCTAGTCAAACATCTTAAATTTTTGGTTCAGAATATACTTTTTAATTGCGGACAAAGATACTACATTTACTTGCTTTAAAAGATCCTTTCATCTTTTTCTTTTTTTTTTTTCTTATCTGGAGGCTTTACCTTCCAGATCAAAAGCAACTGGAATTTGGGCTGAAAATACTTTTCACATATCTTATTAGTCATACTATGTGCATAATATTAAATACATTATAAATGTGCACAGAAACACACTTGTGTCATCATGGGACAGGTTCTGTACTGTTGGGTGCAATGTAATTTGATTAACTGAGCAAAATCAACTGGATCATATTAGAGTCTAACCCAGGATTTTTCCATATGTGTGTCAGTTGCAGGAATGTTGCTTTTATCTTAGCAAATGTGATTTCATAGATGTTATTTTCCTAATTTTCATTATTGCTGTTTTGTCTCGATCTCTGGAAGTCAGATACCACGGAAAAGTCCCTCTGTTTCACTCACAAACCATAAAAAAGTCCGATAGTAGACTATAACATCTCCTATTCTGTCAATTCTCTGTCTCCCATCTGCTTTCTCCTTTTTTTGCTGGACACATTAATATAAAACATTTTAATGTGGGGTACCATAAAAATATTTAAAATGGTTTCTAGTTATAGAAATATTTCTTGTTTCTATTGTTGGTTGACTGTTTGATATTGATGTTAGGTAAGTGTTTTTTATTGAAAAATAACTTTATTTTTCATGAAACCTGGCATGATGAGGAAGGAACAGAGCTGATCAGGCAGTAGCTTTTTTCTTTGCAAAAAGTTCAGAGTTTTATGAATTCCTCAGATACTTTTTTCAGTCTTTTCTAAAAATTTGAAATCTCTTCCAAAGGAATTTTTTACATGAAATAGTCTGTTTTTCTGGAAAAGTTGAATTGCAAACTTTTAGGACAGCTTTAGAAAAAGTCCAGTTTAAAACTAAGTGTTCAGTTTGTTCTGCTTTTGGAGAAATACAGTGCTGAGATAGTGCAAGAGTACGCGGTTCTGCCAAAGGGAAAAAGTGTAGCCATTACACCAGCACTACTAGCCTTGTGGTGCTGGGGAAACACTTTCCTGGAAGTGCCCTGTGCAGAAGCAGATGTGTGCAGCACCCCCATCAGCCATGCAAAATGTCAGATTAAATTTGATGATAGATGGGAGGGAGAGCAAGAGTGTCTAACATGTCAGTAAATAAGTCTTGGGGAAAAAAAATGCATGGCAAGTGTTAAAGTCCTTCCCTAATCTGTCTACCTCCTTGTGAATATGAGAAAGACAAGGGTCTGCTGCATGTCCTCATATTATAATGAAAAATAGGTCGCTTTTGATTGACTTGTCTAAATGCTGCTTGCCTTCAATATCATCACACCCAGATGTAGAAAAGATCTTGGTCTGAATCTGATTCTTTATGTACTCTGCCAGTCAGTGTCACCTGTCTTGAGGACACACGTGGAGAATGGGTGTTCACTGTTCTGGGGTCTGCTCTTAAACACCCGCAAGCCCTTCAGCTCATCAGATAAAGCTGAAGGATTGGAGGCACTGAGCACAGTCTGTGCTTCCCGGTGGTTTGTCCAGTAGGGGTGCTGCTCTGCTTACATCTGCTCTATCTTGTGGTTGGGATTCCTCTGTCCTTAGCTCGTCTTACAAAAATTCAACATGCTCTCATCAGCTGATCTTTATAGTTAGAACAACTTACCCAGTTGAGGTAACAGTAGGGTGACAATGCACTAAGGCACAAGGTGTGGTTCTTGGGACAGTCTTGTGCAGGGCCAGGAGTTGGATTTTGATGATCATTGTGGGTCTCTTTCAACTCAGGATATTCTATGATTCTAGGATTCATCTCAGCTTAAGTAGTGTATCTAATATAAATTAAGAGAGTCACCATTTGAAGACAACTTTTTTAGTAATGAGAGCCTGGAAAAGCAAACTAGCTCTAAAAATCCTACTTTTTTCATCTAAGTTGTCTAAAAGTGATTTTCATCCTTCAGCTGGGACAGCTGGCATGTCCGTGGCTTTCGTCCACAGAGTGCACTCTGACTTTTATCGATGGTAAGCAGGAACAACAGTGGACTCAACCCGTTAACAGAGAGGAGCTTCCCGAGCTGTCCGTCTTCATGACAAAGGCTGACACAGCCTGCACACTGTGAGCTTTTGCCCTCTTTAGTCTTGTTCTGCCTTCAGTCAGAAGTGATTATCACTGAAATCCCATTGAGGTTCAGAGGTCCAGCACTACAGAGGCAGAGCAGTACTTGAGTGTGATGCCCTCCAGCGAAGCCTCGTGCTGTAGGAAATATTTCCGTATTACTGTGAAAGGTTCTCTTTTTTCTTAATAAAGCGTGGTAATGATGGCAGGATGCTGTGTGCAGCAGTAGTGCCCATGATACTTCTCCTGTTATCAACAGCATCCAGCCAGGTCCCCTCAGCTGACACCTCTGTGCAGCACGGAGAGCGTGTGGGGCGATGCTGCCAGGGCTGGCTGCAGCTCTGGGGGTGTCTGGTCGCCAACAGCAGGGCAGGCGACAACCTCTGCTAAGCTGACAGTGCTAAGGAGAAGTACACTTATCAGAACTGTGTTTCTAAATTTTTTTTTCTCAGCTGCTCTAGAAAGCAGTCTATGGAAATGCAAATGTTGTGATAACAGTTCTGTGCAAGCTGATGAAAATGTTTGATAAATTAGGTGAATTGCAGGCTAGTTTTTTTCAGCTTACGGGATAAGATACAGGATTTTTTACTCTTTCTCATTTTGACTCATTTTTTGGCACATATCCTGTAATTTTATTTCAGTAGTCTGCTTAAAATTTCTGGTTGACTTTTCGCTCTTGATTTATATTAGTCTTCTGAACTGCGGTGTGTAAGCTGTGGTGACAGGGACTTTCTTTTGGGGGCGGTTTGGAACTGTAATCGCGTTTTCATCTTATCACGACTTCATATTCTCACTTTTGCAGCGTGCTGGCCCCTGGCAGTTGATTCATCATGCGTCCCTAAGCACAAACATGGACTGGGACATAGAAAGCAATAATAGAGTAGAATAAATCATATTACAGCCTCATGTCTGGGGGAAAAAGATCAGAGAAGGCATGCTAGCTGTGAATGTAAATGTATTGTATGGCTTCTGGTTTGTCAGCTCAATTGGTGTGGTTGTGAATTTATTGAGTCTAGGTTTTGAAAAATGCAACGCTGCCTGCTTTGGTCAGAATCAATACCAGTCAACAGAATGAACCAGATTTGACTGGTCGAATACTCTGGCAAACTATTTCATGTGTGAGCTCAGAGAAATATTGTATATGTTGCTCACCCTGAAGTAATAATTGTTGATATAAACTGAAATATTAATTGTGTGCCCATTGCACTGGCACATGCTTAATATTTTTATAGCTAGTACAGGTAAGAATATGCTATTAAAAGTTGAATGAGGACAAGAAATGAATGGGCAATTCTATCACAGAGATTTATTTAGGCATTCATTTGTTTGGTTTTTTTTTTCTTTCCCTACACAATTAGGTGCCTAATTGTGTGAGGAGACTTACTGGATTTCTATGTGTGAACAGCAGTGACTTATTGAAGAATAGGCTTGCTCTAAGCACTTGTGATACATTTTCTGGAAACCTGATGTGAAAAATTACATTTCCAGGTTGTCTTGAAATAGTTCATTATTTTAAAAAAACCCTCCTTCTTTTGAAAATTCCCACTGCTCAATTTAAAAATGTCATAGATGGGATTTAGTACTGGACACAATAAAATTGTAGATAGTAGGGTTTACAAACTATTAGTTTCTTATCTATGTATCTAAATCTACAGCTGTGTGTTATGGTACAAATAAATTCAGTGCAGCATTTACTTGTAATTTTTTTTCTTATCCAAAAAATCCCCATACTATATTTCACTACCAAAATACACATAAAAAGAGGGAAGTTTTTTTTTAATCTGTACTCTTATATCATAGATACACATTTGCTTTGCTTTGGAAAAATAAAAGGCAAAGGGCTGCCTCTCATCTCTCCAGACAAACATGTATTTCATGGAAGTTCGACACCATACTATAATACCTAAATTATAATGGACGCACACTGCAGAAAAATGAAATTTTAGTACAGTTTGTTGAGATGACAATGTTTTCTGTTCAAGGGAGTAAATGTAACTAAAGATGGGAATTATGCAGAATGGTGAGTAACCCTGTCAGGAATATTTAACCCTTTTTTTTAAACTGTAGGTTTGCGGCTCTTTCTTTTTTTTTTGTTAGTTGTCTCTTCACTAATTTGAGTGTCCAAAAGTCCTTGCACACCAAATGGAGAACAAAGCTGTGAACATGATACGCTAAGAAGACATACAAGGAAAGCATGAACATATTAGAGAGTCCATTGAAGGGCCACAAACTTGATTAAGTTGGAGCCTTTGGCACAGCAGGATGGGCTGAGAGAGATGGGCTTGTTCAGCCTGGAGAAAACAAGGCTTATCAATGTGTACCTGATGATGGATCGTGAAGACAGGTTCTTTTCAGGGGTGTCTGGTGACAGGACCAGAGAGGTCATGGAGTATCTGTCCTTGGAGATGGATTATCTGGACATAGTCCGGGGCAAACAGCTGTGGCTGGCTCTGCTGTGAGTTGGAGACCCGTCTTGACAAACTGTAGAGGTCTTTGCCAACTTCAGACTTGCTCTGATCCTGTGATTTGTCCAGCCTTTCCACTTCCCATTTTCTCCCAAGTGTCATTACATAATCATCTTGATTTTTCTATCATTTCTTTATGATTTCTTTACATAATTACTTGCAGTATATAGATTAATTTAAATTTTTCTGGGGGATTGTGAATAGATCTAGGGTCTTCTGATGTCTGTCACTCTGTGCAAAGTAACAAAGAATGCTTTTTGTCTTCTAAGTGCTTTTTATAATTTGTTTGTTTCTGTCATTTTTGCACTTCAAAATGGATTATATTTTTTCCAAAGAAAGGTTGGTGTCTTTTCCCAGGTAACAAGTGACAGAACAAGAGGAAAGAGCCTCAAGTTACTCCAAGGGAGGTTTACATCGGATATTTTCAAGAATTTCTTCACTGAAATTGTTGTCAGGCTTTGGACCAGGATGCCCGAGGAAGGGGTGAAATCACCCTCCCTGGAAGTTTTCAAAAAACCTATGGATGTGGCCCTGAGGTTCATGGTTTAGTGGTGAACATGGCAGTGCTGGGTTAACAGTTGGACTTGATGATCTTAGAGGTCTTTTTCGGGCAGTTATATGATTCTAAGAGAGGCAAAATCTTACAAAAAACAAGGGGAAGAATTAGTGGGTACAAGCTTTCCTGTGACTTCCCTAAGTAACTACTCCTAGCCATGGTCAGCAGGCTGTGGAGATAACTTTTCTAGACAAGACAAAGTATTTTTTTGTGTAAGTTATTTGTTTCCTCAAAAAAACCCCTAGCAACATACCCAAACCCATGGTTTAGTTTACAATCCTTTGTGATCCCAGCTAGGTTCAGAACTACTTGAAACCTCTGGGACTGGAAATGAGGGAAACAAAGACTCTAAAATGCTGACAAAATCTTTTATTCAGAAAATTATAATTTAGTGGAGATGAGTTGTACTTGCAAATGGCCCATAAGTAGATACAAGAGTGTTCAGTGTTAATAAACAGGGGCTGGAAATACACGTGTTTGCATTATGGCTCTTAAAATCCACCAGGTGGGGAGTATAAACAGTTTAAACTTTTTTCTTGTAAGTCCCCCTCTCAGAGCCAATCGTGTGCTGCTTTTCACAGGGCCCGAGATCTGGGGAGCAAGGACAGCTCCAGGTGGTCCAGGAGTTGAAGTAAAATGTTTTTTAAAGCAGGTATGTTTCAAGTTTCAGAATGGAACTTGTGTAACGTTTATATTAAAATATACAACATCTTAATGGGAGATTTAGTGTTAGACTTTGCAACATTTATTTAAATTTTGCAATAAGCTTCTTTTGCAAAGTTGACTGATCCCTCTATTTGAATACATTAGCTCAGAAACCAAAATGCCGCCTCTATGATTTCACAATCTATATGCAAAAAGAGCATGAATGGAAGTTATAAATACCCATTTGGTTTCCTGGATGGTGAAATGTTCCTTCAGGCTCTGCTGGTTTAATCAATGGATGAAATAGATTACATTTGTTTATGGTGGTGATAGCCTGACTAATGCATTGACTTCAGCTGGAAAAAGAAATAGCCAGCAATACTTAGGGGAGGAACAGTTAATCCACCCGCATTAAAAACGTAGCAATGTGATTTTGAAAGAGAGAGCCTTGAAATTACTATGCAAATCTTGTATGTTACTTAATGTGAAACAAAAAATAACTTAGTCATGTTTCAAGTAGTAATAAATAAAATATTATCATAATAATGACTTGCTCAAGTATTGAAAGTATTGTTTTAAAAGGTTTGCTCTCCATTCCCAAATTCCTTACACATGTCTAGATAGAGAAACTTGTATTCTTATATTATTTATCATCTGCTGATGACGCATGATGGGGTTTTCTGATTTACTTGTCAAGTGATTAGCAAAAAACCTGGATTATTTGTGATTGCTCCAGCTAGGGAGATTAATAAATAATTGAGCTATTTCTGTTTCAGGAAATAGAGACCAAAGTTTTTTCTTCTGTCTGATTCAAGTGCCTTTGATGCTGTTTTCGTTAGAATTCAAGCCAATAAGTTTACTTTTTCAACCAGCCTATGAGTCCAGAACTGTTTTCATAATGGAAATTACAATATTTTGGTTTAAAAAGTGCCACGTGGTACAGTCAGGCATGCTGCTCAGGCTTCAGCCAAGGAGGGATTTTTTATCTCTGCTGGGAAACGGGAAGTGTTACAAATGGAGAATCACAGCCTCTTTGAAGTGCCCTGAGAGTGGCATACAGTCTTGTATAATTGAAGGTATACTATAATGTTGCATTTGGAATAAGAATAGCTCCACAGCTCCGGGAAACAGGATTCAAAACTTAGACCTTTCTGCCTGTTCCCTCCACTGGATTCCCCCCAGAACACACAGATGTGGAGATATGTGAATACATGTATACAGTTGTGCTCAGGCAGTGAGATTGCAGGGGGCTACTGAGCCAGGAGAGGGCTTGGCTTTGTGTTACCAGCTCAACACAGGTGTCTGCTGTGGGAGACGAGGAAACAAAAATCCTTCCTGTTAGAAACAGCAAATACTCAACTTGAAATACAACCGAATAACTCTGACCTCTTTGCTAGTGTTTGCAGAACTGTAGAGAACAGTAAAGACAGTGAAAAAGTGCTGGTTTTTGTTGAAGATTTTGTCCATGCATGTGGTGATACACCGGGATTAGGGCAAGGAGATGCCAAGAAATGCAGACAGGCTCAGAGCTGGAGATCCCTCTGCAAAGATGTCAGCACCTAGTCAATCCCTTCCTCTAAACTGCAAGCCTCTGAGAGGATGGCAGAGTTCAATAAAGTCTTCAAAGTAATGCTTGGAACTTGGTTCAATTCCAGTTTGAGCTAAAATATGTTTTTGAATGATATGATAAGCCTGAGTTTTCTTCATATCCTTATTTTGTTTTTCCAGAAATTTTATGTAAATGTCAATTTTAATGAAAATGGGAAAAACAAGAGCCTGTGTCTCTGCTCACAGTTTCAAGTCACATTTGTTATAATTCTATAACAGCATGTATTTCTCTTCAAGCTTTTTCCTTAGGGGTCCATGTTATTAACCTATGCCTGGTGCTTCCTTCCCTATAATTATTTATTTTTCAAGTAAAATAATTCCAAAGCCACCACCACATTCCAAAACTAAAAGCCAGTGGAAAACCTTCTTTCATTGTGATCCTTTTTTTCTGAGAAAAAACCCACATCTTGCTTGAAAACTTTTATATTCTTGTAACCCAACCTTTTATTTACAGCCATGAGAAAGTTAGCTTAGCATATTACATACATAATCCTCAGGTATTCGAGCTCTTTCAAATTTGTCACATAATATATGTAGAGAGACCTGTACACTCCAAAGAAGTGTCATGGGTGCCCATACATTAGATTTGTGTATGAGACTCATGGGATATGTGGTGACTGAAATCTGAGGTATCTGCTCTTTGACAAAGGGAAAAATTCTACCTCCACCACTCGCTCCTACCCCTGTCATGTGGAAATATTTATACTTTTTTGGTGGAATCATTCTGTTTGACATTAAACTGTGGTGCCATGGGAATAGTTCTGGCCTCCTGAGAGCTGGATCTACACTCTCCATCCCCTGTGGTGCTTCCATGAAACACGACACAGTGTGTGCAGGAGGACACAGTATAACACTGCATGATGTGTGTTTCCATTCGGCTCACTGAGGGGGGAAATGGGACCTCATATGTGTGAATACTGAAACATGTCATGGCACCATAACCAGTTTGCATTGAAGCAAAATGGTTCAGTTCAATTAAAATCATGAACATATTTTTAAACATGTTCCAATACAATATTGTAATAACACAATTTTTTCTTAAGAACTTTGCAAAGTCAATTTTATTCTTTTTGTTAAAAGAATAATTACCCTGAAAAAGGTAATATTCTTATGTCTGATTTAAAAGACGAATTCTGAAGAAAAGTCATAGTAGAATTTATAGCCAGCAAGGTGTACAAGGTGTACAAGGTGTACTTTCTGGGGACTTCTAAGCATATCAGCATTGCAGACTAGATCTCATGAGTTGATTGAAGGTCAGATTAAGCAATTAGGGTAGCTACAAAATTTAAGAGGACATATGGGTAAACTGAGAAAAAAGTATAGAAAAGGATAGAAAAAAGATCAGAGAACTATGCTGGAAAACTAAAATAATAAATTTGTTATCAGGGATCTTAGGCAATTTTTGAAATCTAATATTATTGAGGATGCTTTCTGAGCTTTCATTTGAGATAGCAAGCTTCACCTGGGTATTTGTTTGGTTGCTATGCCTCTATACTGAAGTAGAATATAAAAGAAGTAAAAGAAGATATTTCTCCTTCTTGCACACTGATAGCAAGAAAAGATGATTACACTTTGGTAATTATTCATTGAAATGGAATAATGAAATATGGCTATAACCAAATAGCTTATGAAAAGGGAGAATACTATTTTTTTTCCTTCTAAGCTCTGTAATTTGGGGATTTTCCTCTGATATAAAAAGCTTCTTAATTCCTGTACTATGAAAATTTCCCCTTCTGTTCTCCATGTGAAACACGGCTCCTTCTCAGAGCATTTTTATTACTTTGATTCTCTCACTGGTGGTACACATTCCCATCCAGAATTGCTCGAGCACTATACTTTCCTGATTAAATTACAAACTCATTATGATTGGCAGGTTATTTGGTTATGCATTATAAAAAATACCACATGTATCTAATATTTGATTTGCATTTCACTCGCATTTTCCCATCACAAAATGGCTAGCTGTGCCTGCTCTATCTGATTTACTAATAACTGTTATTGCCACAATGTAGAGTTGCAGAACAAAAGCACTTTTTAGTAAAGACAGATGTGATGTTTTGAAGGAATTATCATCTGCGAGACCTCAGATGAACCTTCTCTTTGCACAGGGGGAAACCTGAACTGTTCTAATCCTTACAAGTCAATTATCATCTAAACTGCTCATTTCCTGCTGCAATTCAAGATTCATAAAATCTGAATGGGATATGCATTTTTAATGTTATGGCAGGAACCATAAATATTGTTGGCCTTGTTTGCTAGAATCTTAATACAATAATGACTATAAAGCTGCAGGAAGGAAAAATATCTAAGATGCATTGATTCAGTTTCATAACCCAATAATTCTGACAACCTTTTCAACTGATTAAATAGGCCTGGAGAAATCCAGGCCCTGAAGTATTATCTCCGTTTGTGAAACCCTAAATGTTTTTCTGTTGATTTTTTCTTTTTCCCCTTTCTTCTTTTAAATAATGCAGGAGCAGGTGCTGGCATTTCAATTCAACTAATTAGTTTCTAATTTACTGTAAACATCTTAGAATTCCACGAACATGTCTCAGCGGTATCTGAGAGGAAACAATCTACTGGTTCGATAAATCTCTCCTGAAATACCACTGAGAATTGACTGCGTGAAGTGTATGGCCTTACTTAATACAGCTGATTTTTTTAGAATACACTGAAAAGCAAGATAACAATTCCAGGCTTTCCCTGATAATATCATTAGCTCTGTAAAGACAATCTGAAGGAGCCTTGTGTTAATGGCCCATTGTTTTAATTTTAAAAGCTATGAAATACTGCCATACATTACAATGCACTGTTGGAATTGGTCCAGACATTAAAATGTGTTTGTAGTGATATTGCCACAGGAGTCTTCAACAATGCTTTGCAGTATTTTTACATTCATATGATTTGTGTATCTAATTTGGAGATCAAAATGTAGAAGTAAGTATTAAAATATTTCTCTTGTTTCTGGGTTATTGCCCTCATAAAGTGGTTGCATTTACAATGAGAAAATTTGCTTGTAACCATTCATTAAAATAAATCAGGAACTTTATCTAAATAGGTTCATTTTTAAAATGCTTATGAACATGTTATATATACATACATCAAAATTCAATTTTTTTCCCCAAGATAACTAGAATTGGAAAAAATACTCGAATTTCTATATTAGTACTTTTTATTCATATGTCCATTATAATAAAATATTTTAAAACAATCTTATCTCCTTCTGGTTTTCCTTCATTAATTATTAATTATCTTTAAATTAAGATAAATGACATTTTAAAGATGCAGAAGGGTACTAAATTTTACATGCTTATTTTCTCTGAATTTGTCTTTCAAAACCAAAAACAGTTGTCTTAGTACAGATGGTAGGATTTACATTTCACCATTTGGCTGGAGCCCTAACTCACCTCCCAGTGTTTTAGCAAATCTCCTAGGAATGCTCTGGAGCTGAACCAGAATTGGTGACACTGAAATCCCTCTCAGTATTGCTATGCTTACCAACTTCTTGGCAACATATGTACCTTTCCTTTCTCGGATGTTCATCAGCATCCTTTGCACTGGTAGAACTATCCTGGCAATTTGCAATGAACTGAACAAAGAACGGGCTGAGGCTAAAACTATTTTTGTCCAAAGTTTCACTTATATTTTTTTATGTTCTGGAACCAGAAACAATTTTTCCAGGACACTCGAGAGGGTGACAAGGCAGGACTGAGTTGCTTAAAACTTCAGTGTCACCAGAGGAAATATATTTATAAGTGTACTTTCAGAGACAAAAAAACTAGATATGTGGAGTCCTGCTGAAAATGTATCAGCACCTATTAATACAGGAGTATACCAGGATTTTGGTGTAGCTATTGTTTCTTGAACCTCAGAGATGCTAATTTTTCATCATATTTGATAAATTCACTCTTGCAAGTATGTTTTTCTGACATGCAATTTCCTCAGCATTTTATTGGATATTATGTAGGAGAAAGTGAACGCTGATATAAATGTTTAGTGTCCGTTTATTTACACACAAATGTTTGATATTTTGGATTCTTAATTAGTAAAGGAAATCTTAAAAGTACTTACCATAGATTGTGTGAATGGCAAAAAAATTGATACCTGGAAAGAGAAAATGCATAAAAAACTCTGATGCATATAGTGCTAATTCCTATGTTTTTATGCAGGTTTTTTCATCTTTGCTTTCATTTGATGTCTAATTTCTTTAAATAAATTCTATCTTGATTAGTAGGAGAAAATTAACATTGTCATGAAAGTAATGTGTGATGTGAAAAAAGTAAGCCAGCTGAAGATTTAGGATATGTTTGGAAACGAGCTGAAAAAAAATTAAAATACATATAAGTTTATGTGCAGGAAAAAAATGTTAACTGAAAATTATGTTGATATACATAGGAGGAAACCAAATTGATCTGGAGTGGAAAATTACGTAATTGCTACTCTTATGTGGCCGGCCTTGACACATAAACTGATAGAATGCTCAAGCTCTTTCAGATGGGTTTTCAGCTACTCTGCAACCAGAGCTGCTGTGCACTGCACTGTCCTTGTGCCAGCAAACGAAGCTTCAGCCCTCTGGCTGGAAACGTTTTTCTTATGGAATCACTTGTATCCTTGTTTCAAGGTTTTCTCGGCAGATAATCCCCTGTCCTGTACCCTAATATAAATTAGTTTAACTCTGTTTGACTAAGTTTAATTGATTAAACTGAGAGTGACGTGTGTTCTCAGTGCACATTCCATGGTAGAGGAGCCTCTGTCCCACTTCACAAGTTTTAAACTTCCTCTCAGTGCTGATAACTCTGTTAAAAGAACCAGAAAACATCCCCACCAAGCTTAATTACACAGATGCAACTGTTTATGAGAGAAGGATTTTCCCCCCTACAGTTATGATATTTAGAAATTTTCTTTTTAATATCCTGCCAAATTCCCTGAACTGTTTCCAAACTGAGCTGGACTGTCATCCAAATGGCCTCAGGAAATTTTATGGCTACATATCTTTATACTGAAAAATGCAAGCCTTTAGTTTTCAGGAGGAAGCACTGGATTTTGTTTTCACGCACGAAGGACCAGACCAAGTCATCAGAAGTTTCTGTCCTTCTTCCTATCATTACCATAGATGCTGGGAAGTAATGATGCTTTTTGTAGAAATCTGAGTCAGAGTGGGTGCTACAATTAGACTGTAATGTTGAACAAGTAAATGAACAACCTCTGCCTTTCTGTCTGTGAAACTGGGACAAGTAAAGTCCGTTTAAAGGCTAACAGCAAGCTATTAATTAGAGTTTAGAGACCCACTTTGAGTTCTCATAAGGAAGATTTTATTGACATGAAATGATCAACTGGGATTCTCTTAGCAACCCTTTTTGTTTCTCACACCCAGTTTTCTTCTTTTTATAGCTAGGAAAGGGAGGATTATGGAATGTGATAGATGAATTACATCTTTGTAGAGGAAATAGGAGAGTCTGAGATTAGGTAAATCAATCCTTACAAGCACCTCAGTAAAGCAGCACTGCAGTAAGAGGCTACCTGGATCTTTGCAGAGCAGAGATCTAAGAGTCATTTAGCGGAAGGCTGGTGGATTGCTTTGGTGCCTGAGATTTAATTTTTGCATCTGATTGCAGTGGGTTTTTTTGTGTGGTAGTGGTTGTCATTGTTTCCACACGACTAGCTTTTGGCTACATGTACCTCTGTTATTAAGTACTCAAGTTATAGCTTGATGGCAGTGGACAGAACAATTCCTTAGCAGAAAATTCTTAGCAAGTGCACAAGTGACTGCTCAGCGAGGCATTGTAATTAAACTAGTGATGGTATACAATCTACTAAATTACTTCAGACTGTCAAGGTGGTAAAGCAGATGCCAGTGCAGAGCAATAAGCTGAGCAGTAAACTCATAAAATACTCATTCTTTGTTCTGACATGGATCATTTAAATCTCTTTTTCTCCTAATTCAGTACCTGGAGAGAATCCCATAAATAGTTCTGGTAAACATAAAAATGTTTCTTTAATATAAAACTATTGGAGCCTTTTACAGAAGGCAGCAACTGATAGTTGCTCATAAAGTACTCAGTACTGCATTCTTGATGATGATTACTAGCAGTGGGATAGTGTTAACCCTAACACACTGTGTTTTGTCGTGTGAATGTGGGAGATATGTTTGTTCAACTGTTACAAATTTCTATTACACTGGGGTCCGTGTTTTTTGTTGACTCTGTGTTTTGTTTGTTTTTTTCTTACTTTAAAACATATTATCCTAGAAGTATCTCTTTATATAGACAATAATTTCATTCATCTTTTACAGGGCTATGACTTTATTAATTTCTTTTATATATAATGAGTTGGTTTTGTGGTTTGTTTTTTTTTTTTGTCTTTGTTATTTTTTAAATCAGGGCACATTGTAGGAAAAAAATAAATCTTGTAGGCTTTGTTTTCATGCCAATGTGTTTAATCACTGTCCATACTCATTTATGATATGTTCAATAAAGCAGAACGTAATGGATCACAATACCTACCATTTGTAAGTAAGAATGTGTACTGAAGATTTTTAACTTGTTTTAAATTGGTGAGTGTGAAAGAGAAAAGATGAAATGGTACTTCTCAGGATATCCATTTGGTGTCCCATATATTTTTGTACATTTGAACATCTGGCCATTGCACTTTTGCCTTATCTAAAGGTAATGTTTTTAGCACTTTTTCCATATAATTGAGGACTCTGCTATCCTTTTGGGTGACATGTATGTTTGACAGAAGAAGTAATTATTTAACAAACTGATGAGCTCTTGGCTCCTCTTGATTTTTTGAAATTGTACCTCCTGGAATTGAGGCAAGAGTTCTTCTGTCCCAAATTTAAGTGTCTAAAAATTATTCATCTGATTCATATCCTAGGATATTCTTGCAGTAAAAGCTACAAACACCTCCAAAAGGTGAGTCACCTTATTTTAAGACTAGATGTGGAATTAATCTGTTCAGATGACTGTAAAACTCCACAGAGACAGGCAGTTTTAGGGCACGATTCATATCTCTTAAAGTAGGCATCTAAAATAGATCAGATGAATCCACATTAGGAGAAAAGAAATATGTCCTACACATGGAAAAAAAATACTGTTTGTGGGCATTCACTATCCAGGGGCTTAGATGATTAGCTTAGACTGGAAATCTAGGTTGGAAACGCATTAAGTTGATTGATGCTTGCAACACAGACTGGTAGTAAACAACCAGCTCTGCATAATGTTTTGGTTCTGGTTTGCATAAAGAATGTAAGTCCATAGAATTCAAAAGAACTCTGTGAATTTACAACAGTGCCTACTCTTTCATTGGCATAAATCAGTGCAAGTTCATAACACTGAAAACAGCCATGCTGCTTTATAAGTGCTGAGAGGATGATGCAGTAAGTATTTTGAAAATTTTGGTTGAACTATTTCTGAGCAGCTTAGAATAAGCTTGCTGTGCCATCTGACCAGCCATTCTCTAACACAATTATCTGAATGCTGAAAACTTTGTGCTGTATCATCAGCAAATATTCATTAAAATATGTAAATGCATACTAATTTAATTAACTTTACACTAAGGTATAAAGTACCCCATAGAAGGATACTGAGATTCCAGAATTCTGGAATTAGCAGATTTCTGCTGTCTTTCTATTGTTGAAACCTACATGACTCTGCACTTTGGTCCTTCTGTAGCTGATAAATGTGATACGAGCCAAATGTTTAGCAAGGACTAACCTATGACATTAACCTATGTCCCTATTCACCATTCTCTCCCCTCCTCCATACTATTATTTCCTCTTTTCCCCCCACCAACTTTTCCTGCAATACATGTGGGTGAGGCTATCTGCCTCCAATCAAGGTACTGCCTTCCAGTAAAAGGCAACTCTGGAAAAAAAACCACAGCATATTACTGGAATTTCAGTTTAGGCTTCCAAATCTATTCCTGGTATTTTCTGGAGAGCCATTCATAGGAAATATTTGGCTCATCTGTAGTAAATTCAAGAGGTATTTGGCACACTGGCCTTGCTGTGCATGCAAAGACCACCTGTGTGGTGTGTACTCAGTGTATCTGAGACCTTGGACTCCCTTGGGTGTCCCGTAAAGTTCATGTGCACACGAACAATGAACATTATTCCTGTGGCTCTGGCAGCATATTCAGAGTCACTGCCCTGACTGTGCTGTCCCATTTTTCTGGAAAGCCCAACGCTCAGATGCAAGTGTACATTTACTTCATTATATGGGAATTGTCTATCCTACCTCCTGCTAAACCCAGTGAAAAGGTATAAGTTCAGTAAAGTCTTCCTTCTGGATTTCTCTGTTATAAAAATGGCCCCCAATATCTTCCTTTTCCTTTCAGTTTTTGGCTGACAGCTGCTTCTCATCTTACTATAATTATCTTTTATCATGCTCCATTCATTTGAAAGCCAGCTAAAGTTTTGATTAGGATGCATTGAAGCTACTCTTCCCTTCAGCAGGATAAATAAAAAAAGAATATTAAACCTGTAATCTGATTGTAGGGTCCTTGCATTTTTCTTTCATTTGAAAAGCAGAACATACGGATATTTATTCTGGGAACAAGTTTTCTGGGACTGCCTCTGGTGCACTGACAATTACAACATCTCTGCTGAAGACAACTCTAGCATGAGCAGGAGAAATGAAATAAGGAGCTTTCGGAAAGCTTAGTTAGATGTCTCTATTATACTCAGTTATGATCTGTGTCATGCCAGACCTGCTTCTTTTCAATCTGTGGCATAATAAGTTTGTCTTTAGCCTGCATTTTAAATAATAGAGTCTGACTGTGCTCTGTTTTTTTCCTTTTGAAATTGGATAAATTCATTTATACAAAGCAGTGCTTACTTTTGTTGCTTTTAAAGTGTGTGGGACTCAATTGAGCTTACACTAAACTGAATAAATGACACTTAAACATGAGCAAAACTGGTGCCTCAAAATGTTAGAGCACAAAGTTTGCCTACTTTATTCTAGGTGACATCATCCCTTCCCTTCCCTTCCCTTCCCTTCCCTTCCCTTCCCTTCCCTTCCCTTCCCTCTCTTTTCTTGTCTTCTCTGTTTGTTCTTTTTTCTTTTTCTCTTTTTTTTGTATTGTGTTAGCTGAAATCCTGTCTGTACATTAAAAACCTCTTTTTCTTTTAAATTTGGATAATGCATACTTGAAATACACCATAGTGATTAATGTGTACAGCCTAAACACATGTGCCAAGCCTAGAAAACTTCACAGCGTATGCACAAAAATCCATAAACTAGTTCTTAGTAGGATAATTTTTTCGGTATATTATGTTTATAGATTCTTCCATATGTTTAAAAATATTTTCACATACAAAATGGTCATGAATAATTCAGCTTCCTAGTTGTGATATGATAATAAAATATTTATTTATATTTAAAAGATAGGATTTCTTTAATTTAAAGGAAAGAGTAGTCAGGTCATTTTTATTTGATGTCATTACTAATCAAAATTGATCTGTTTGTTAATAACATATTTTCTTTGAATATTTTCAAACTTAAAGTTGTTCACTCAGACCAGCTTCATGTAGTTTAGCAACCTGGATTATGTTCAGTCCTACAAAACCTCCCAGACAGACCCATAAAAATATAACAGATCATCTACAGGGTGAACACCTCTGCTACTACACTGCTGACAGCAAGAAGTGATTACACACATTTTGTTGCAATGGTATTAGTAGTGACCTGCAGGAGATATATCTACTCCCAACACACTGTGAAACCTGATGAAAAGTCATTAATATGGTCGATGGTCTGACTGCTATAGATACACAAACATATATACTGTTTGAGTGATGAAAAAGTTAAACTAAATCTTTATGGAGTATATAACAATATCCAGTACTTCTGCAGGATAAAAAATGGCCAGTGATGTTGGACTTGTGCTGTCTTTTGACACATCAGTAAATTTTGTCCTTTATAAATTATCCATAGCAAATATATCTTTAAATGAATGAAGCATCCCACTTATTCCCCACTGTTGTCCTCACTGAGCAAACATAGAGCCAAGAAATGCCTTTGATTGCTTTGTCTACCTGTAGAGAAAAAAAAATCTGTAACACAGATCTGTTGTAACTGTTCTCTCCTAACTTCTCCTATGGGCCTCCAAATTCTTCAGAGGATTAACTCATGCTGATAGGAATAATCCCCCTTGATTTTCCAGAACACAGGTGAAAGCGCCCTTACTATCAAATGCAGATTTACACTGAGCACAGCAGTAATACCTGCTTTACACGGTGCAGGAATGCTCCTGACAAATCCCAAGCACACAGAAGCAGGCAACAGGTGGAGATCACAAGACAGTGATGAAAGAAAATGCAATTAAAAGGCAACATTGGTCAGAATGATAAATAGCTGTCACTATACATCATCTGCTGAAACAACATAAAGAAATGTGTAGTCATAATACTGGAGCAAGCATTTGTCTTATATGTGTGGTGTTCCAAGCCACTCAATACCAGTTGAAACTTGGGCATCCTCCCCAGTAAACAGGGAAGCTGGGATATAATTTTAGGTTTTGTACTTTGACAACATAGCCCAGACCTCACTCTCACTGGTGGGTATTTCTGTCTGATCATTGAGTCTCTGAAGCCAAACAATCCTGCACAGATATAACACCTGTATGAAGTGTGGAGATGTTGCAATTTTATTGGCATCCATTAACTCATGAAATAAGGATGGAACTGTATTAATTTTTTTCTTTTTCTTCCTCCCCTCTCCTCCCCCTGCCCTAGGTTTTATTGCTTTGAACAGCTTGTGGTTAAATCATATAGCTGACAAAATTAAACAGGGGAGCTAATTTTTGTAAATGTTCAGTTATTAGATCACTGCTATAACTAAAAAAAAGTGAAGATGCAAGGTTTTATCTGAAGTACAATAATAAGGAGCGCAAACGTAAAGAAGAAATTTTCTGAACTTTGGTAATCCAAGGATGGTCTGTTAATCTGAGTTTGGGAACCGTGCAAGACAAAAATGGCATTAACAATGGACTTGGAGAATTGCATCCCATGTAGCACAGGAAAAGGTCCTGCCTGCCATATCTGGGGCTAAAGCACTTGTGTAACATAAATTGTTTCTCAGGGTTTTCCTCCCAGAGAAAGCCATGGCTCAGGAACTTGCTTTTAAAGATGTTTCAGAATTATGAGTGTTTAATGAAACTGTTCTTTGAGGCTCTTCTGTAATCTGAATTAAGTGTTTCTGAGGTGCTGATCATGACAAACAGTGATCATTATGCTCTTTGAGTTTCTCAGTGTTTTCATTTCAAAATTTGAAACCACATTTTAAATTACTTAATACTAAAAAAGCAATACAAAATATAGATATATGACACTGTGTAAGTGTCCCATAACTAACTACCTAGCCCTTTTAGAATTAAATTTTACTTTTTTTTAACTGGAAGAAACTCATTACAATATCCACAATCATTGCACAACTTTCTTTTTATTTTCAATTCCCTATATTTTCTCTTTTATAATTAAACTTTATTTCTGCAACCTAACACAACTTATGACTTGAAACTTTTAGCATTTTAGTCTCCTAATTGAAACTCATTTTTTTAAGATTTGGAAGGTATTAAAACAGTACTAATTTGCAAACATAAGGTTTTCTATATTTTGAACTTTTAGAACCTGAACTGTATTACTAGAGATATCTTAAATATGGTAGGTTTTCTGAGTACAGAGAAGAAGCTGGGTAATAAATATTGTTATTGTTTTAAAAATAGATTCAATGTGATCACTTAAATATCTTTTCTTTTATTCTGGAAAAACGAATGTGCATTGAGGTGCCCATTTGAAGCACAAATCCTAAATAGAAATCTGTAGTCTGGAGATCAGTGTATGTGCACACTGTTTATTTCCATCTAGGAGCTCCATTTTTGAGATAAGGAATGTGCAGTACTGCTCAGATAAGGATCATTCTGCTGGTTGCCATCCAGGAGCCCATACTAGTAAAGAAAGCGGGCAGAACAATAGAATTGTCTCTGCATATATTTATTAGACAATCTGTTCTGGCAGCAGCTGAGAAGATGGAATTTCTAGGAAAATGATGTATCCCTAAAACTGTGGGTTGTAAGAAAGCCAGGTCTCGTTACTAGTTCCCATTCATGAGAGGTTTTGTTCTCTATGCTTCTCCTTTCTCAAGAAGCTTTTACTTTTGGTCTTGTACAGTGAGACCTGATATATTAACTTGATCCTGCTCCTAAGAAAGCTGTTATCTATCCCATTGCTGTCTGAACTGTGGCTTAGGTACAGTACAGTCAAGGAGAATATCATAGAATGATAGAATCATAAAATGGCTTTGGTTGAAAGGCATCTTAAAGATCCTCCAGTTCCAACCCCCTTGCCGTGGACAGGGACACCTTTCACTAGACCAGGTTGCTCAAAGCCCTGTCTGACTTGGCCAAGGATGGGGGTATGAGGCATCCACAACTTCTGTGGGCACCCTGTTCTGGTGCCTCATGACCTTCATGGTAAAGAATGTCTTCAATACCTTTATTCAGACACCTTGACAAGCAAACATCCAAACTACTTTTTTTTTTTTTTCTGTGAAAAGGCATCCATCTTTTGAGACTATTAGGTAACTGTGTAATGAAAAACAAAATCTTTGTTTTCACTTGAAGTTTTAGCACACAAAGTGATTTGTATGTAATTTCATCCCACTGTATGTTAGATTACCAATTCCAGCTTCCATTTACAGATTTAATTTTCCAATCCCTACCTTTTTCTTTTAATCTTGTTCAGTGTTTTTAAAGCAGTTACTGTAAATCAGACTTTTAAAAACGTAAATTATCAGACACAATTGCTTTCAACCACATTATCAGCAAATGGTTAGAGTGCAATCAAACTAAGTGCTTCTTCCTGTTGTCTTTTGCACACACGCGCTCACGACAAATGAAATCACACTCCAATGCACTCAGCTAAAGCAGCAGATGAAACCTTTTTTTCTGCTATTCCCGTGTGGCAAGTGAAAGTATGATGGTGTCCTTGTGTGGTGGTACCATTCCTTTCCCTACAGCACTTTCTTTCCTTTGCATGGTTGGGTTGTCAGTCCCACTCAGGGGACTGAACACCACTTTAGAGGGGTCATGTTTCCCTCCCACAGCAGCTGCTGCTGTGCTTTCCCCCTTTCACCTTCTGTATTCAGTGGTCCTTTCATTAGTGAAAGAAATCAGACACCCCAGCGCCCTCGGCCATGCCACTGTGTAAGAGTGGACACAAATCAAAGGATTTGGAATCTCTCTGAGCACAATACTGTGATCTCAGCTGCAGGACACTTCCAGGCAATGATGGGAGCTGGTAAAGGCTGTTTAGCTGGGAAGCTGATTTTCCATGCAGTGTCATTGCTGTAATAGGCTGCTATATTGCAGGCATCTGGAAGAAGAGAGGAAGGACAAAGTACTTGTCTTCTTGACTGTGAGAAATCAGCACCTCATACAACACTTCAATTCTGACAGAATACTTCAATTTTAAAAATGGCCATATTTCAAGAACAGGCTGGTTTTATTCACTGAGGTGGAGCCAGTGGTTTGTAACCATTTGCAGTGATCTCAGTTGCATATTTTTCTCAATGATGGTGCTGATCAGATCACTAGGGAAGTCTGTAGTCAAAAGGGATATGAGAGCTACATCCACTAAAGTACTTAAGTATGCTTCATTAAATGTTGCAATGCTTACTCCCCAGCATAGCCTGGTCCTTTTTCCTTTAAATCCTGACCCTATCTAGTCTAAATCTTTGAATTCTTCTAGGTCCTCATTTGGCTTCATGTGTGCACTTCCTTCTGCATTTTTCTATGAATATATCTTCCTTTAGCCTTTCCCATATTTGAGATAGCTTGACAGTTGCTTCTCCAAGAACTGCTTAATCTTCTGTACAATTTTGTGTCTAAGATAATGTGTGACTTCTAAATTTTTAGGTGCGGAACTTAGAGGCGTGAGGTGGTATTCAAAACCGAAGTTTGCAATCCAGCTGTACATCATTTGTGCTAAGGTGTCTTCTATGGAAATGCCAGATCAAGACGCATCAAGCATTTCTCAATCAGAATGAACTTCCCTTGTTTCTCAGGGATAATTTTGCTTACAGATATAGTAAGCAAAACAATACCACAGTTCAAATATTTCAATTAAAAATTCATAAAGCTTTCAGGGACAAAATTTTTCTTACTTTTCCCAAAAATCTTCCTGTCTTATTTCATTTTCCAATGTACCACCTGTTATATTTTTTCCCCCACAACCTCTCATACATAAAACTGTTACTCTTCTAACAGATGACTAATTTCATTTTGTAGTCAATAGGTCAATAGAATTATATTTTTTTTCAATTCTAAAATAGTTTTATGCTGCTCAAATTTTGCTTGCTGAAATCTAACCAGTTTCTCAAAGAAATAGTTAAAATAAAGGAGTAAAACCTGTGGAAAAAATCTTCAATATATATACTGTCGTTGTTTCACTGAATTGAAATCTGTCTGAAGGAATCTAAATCCATGACTTTATTTCCATTTTTTACTTAGTAGCGCAGATGACTGGACTTGCCAGATGCTGTGCAAGGAAGATAACTGTGTAATATTCAAAATGTTGAGTCCCATGTTGATGCCCAACCACAAGCCAAAGCTTTTCATCTGTTCAATGGCCTAATAGAAATTCAAGCTGCACTGCCAAAAATGACTCAAAAAACGTTAAGCTTTATCCATCTTTAACTGGGGACTGTAAATGAATATATGTCATGATTTTTCTTGAGCTGGTATACACTGCACAGTTTTTCTGTCAATATTTGCTTTCTGAAAACAGTTGCTTGAAAACATCCATGTTATGAAAGCATGCTGAAAACAGGGCTTTACGCTACTTTGTTTTAAACTTGGCCCATGGAAGAGCAAGTCTGTATCAATCAACCACTCTTAGCTGGTACGATGATGTATTTCAGAAAAGTAACGTGACATGGGTAGGAAGAGTGAATGTAAACATTAGGTGTGTGTGAGGAGCAACCCAAACCTCTTGTTCTGAAAAGGGCTTTGCCCCAAAACTGATGATGCCAAAAGGCAATGAATAAAATTCAGATTGGCTTAATCTGATCATTAGCATTAAACAGCAACCAAGGGACTAGCAATAAAACTCAGAGGAAAAGAGTTAGCTTGCAAAGCAGTATAGGAGAAACATGAAGATCTCTAACAGGGGCAAATGGGGCAGACAAGGTGGGCAGGCACTGCCCACTCTGTGCTGGTCAGGTGGTGCCTTTTCTGTTGCTGATTCTTATCCTGAATGTGAGTTCTCTGATCGCCGGTTACATCATTAGTGAATCAATAAACTGCTTCCATCCTGATTTCATTTAAACTATGCAAGTTAAGCTGTTTCTCCCCATGACAAAAAAACCAGTTCTGCTGTAGGAACAGAAGCTTTGATGCTGGAAAAATTGATGCTGGAAAAACTGATCATTATAGCAATAGGGTTGGACTTGGTATGCATTGGTATGTCAGTGACTGGACATCAAATCTGTTTTCAATGCTTCTAGAAACTGAGTCCCTGTGATCATACAAATGTGGCTCAGTAGAAAAACCCAGCTAACTTTTTGTTCCCCTCCCCATCCCCAAAGGCAATGAAAGATATCCTGGGTTTCCCTGAGCAAGCCCAGTGATTGAATACCTGCTGAAAAAAGACATTTAGTCTGACATTGCAGTGGAGATGCAAAATATACAAGAAAGAAAGGCAACAATGCTGAGTTATGCTGCGGTGCCCACATATTTATAGCTGTGAAATGTGCTGGCTTGACAAAGGCACAAAGGCAGCCAAGTGTACTCTAACAAAATTGCAGTGTTGGCAACTGTGTCCAGGGACAAGAGGTACCAGTGAAAGTTCCTCATGTGGAAATCATGGCTCTAGCACCTTGATATTTGCTTTCATTCTTTTTCTGATCTTTCACATTTTTCTACTGTCTTATCCAACTACCATTTATTTTTGTAACTCCCTGGCAGAAGAGGAGACTACATTTCAATGCCGTGTCCATTAAAAAGTGCACAAATACTTATTGATGCTGTATGTGCACTGTGTTGAATCTATCCAATAGCAGTAAAAAATACTGTAAGAGGCTGTAAGAGAATTAAGCTGAAGTCAAAAAACTCATATTCCTCTTCAGAATCTGTTTTGCCTGAATTCTATTTGACATAAGTTGTGTTTTGTAAGTATGGATTTTCGGGGGGCTGAAAATTTGCATTTGTTCTTAATTCAGAGACCAAAATAGCCATCATATCTGTGGGCATGAAAACATGTTATCCATTATTCTCTGTATAGAACAAAGCCCAGACTCTCAGGATTGTATTAATTCCCCATGGGCTGTAAACATATGCTAGTCTTCTGCTTGTGCCACATTCATCTTTTCTTCCTTTCAGTTGCACCATATCAGGCTTTATTATCTGTCATGTTTTTCTCTTTTCCCCCTCCAGAATAATTTAACATCTTCCTTTTTTCTTTTTCCTTTTTTTTTCCCTACTATTAATTCTATCTCTCCAGCTTACTGTTGCAGCTGAGGATCCTCATAAAGTGATTTTATAGGTGCATTATATGCACTGTGGGGGCTGTATGCCCAACTCTGGAGTCTGTGACCTATGCCATAAATATAGCACCTGGTTAAATGGTGAACCTCTTTGTGACTCTAAACTAAAGATGCCAAAAGTTTAGATGGAGTAAAAAACCAACATGATAATTGAGTGGAGAAAAAAAATCCATCAAATGTAGTTGAACAAAAGAGTATTAAATTTGGTGCAGGAACTTCCTAAACTGCAGAATGGAGTAACCTAAGAGACTTTAGCCTGAAATACATCACTGAATGCCTGTCTATTTCTTATACTCCTCTTTAAGCATCCTCTTTACTAATTATTTTTGAACACGAGATAGCAGGCTAACTGAGTGCTTGACTTGTTATGGGATAGCTGTTCTTATACAATCTTATGTAGATGTTTATGATGACAGATTGCAAAAGTGAATTAATGCTCACCCATGGACTAAGCAGAGCCTGGAGTCATTTGTTCACTGTCAGGTTATATTCAGATTTTCCATTCTTTCTTAAAGGTAGAACTGCTCTAGAGGAACATCCTGGGGACAAGAAACCTAACATTACAATTCTTTATCATCAGCACCTGCTTTAAATATGAATTTGTGTTTTTTGAATTATATTTTGCATGGTGACTATGCATATGACTGGTATTCAAAGCTGGCTGGTGCAGTCATCAGTGTTTCACTGCTGGTAGGGTACTGACCTGAGCACAAAAATAACACTGCTCCTCACTTTCACTTTAACGTACTGGGAGTGTAAACATTACTTGTTTTATTTCCATTTTGGTCCTTTGTTCTCTAATGACAGATGATGGGTAAGCATACAAACTTTGCTACTGCCTGTTTTGATTTTATCTAAGTCTTATTAAGGGCTGTGTGGGCTTTAAAGACCTTGGAATATCAGCTGTCTTCTTTATGTTATCAAACTAAATGAGAAATAATCCTTAACTGTAGTTCCATCAAGAATGAAATATTTTAAAACAAATATGGGTTTCTTTCTTATTTTGCCTCATGTTGGCTGATCTTTCCTGGAACACAGACCAGCTTAGCACAGATGTGTTTTCTCTTCCAACGGATCTAATTTGTTTTGTTACTGTATGTTTTTTTAAGCCATAACTAAGGCATAGTCAACACAAATGTAGGACAGTCTCAGAAATGTAATATAAAATATAATAAAACTCAGGAATAGTAAGCAGTGTGGATTAATACCCCTTGCTAAGGTCCACATGGAGTCAAATAAGGCTTGTGGGAAAACACTGACATTACCTAAACAATGTTGTATCTAAAACTTCAAAATCTTCTATTCTTTCATCTTTAGGAATTTAAACTCTATAGATGGACATGACATGAATATTGTTTTTCGAAGTTCATGAACTTTATTCTTACACTTCTGTAAAATATAACTTATTCTCCTGAAACCAATCTGTTTCATCCTTATTTACAGCTGTCAGAGGTCAGAACCTGGCTCTAACTTCTTACAAGAGCTATTAATTCAAAGGCAAGTTTCGTTCCAGAAGCAGCTGCTAAAAGGGCAGTGGAGTTTATCAGGACAGAAAAAGAGAGAAAAAACCCCTAAATTGTCAGGAAAATAGAAATTAGCAAAATCCTGATGAATTGTGAGTTGACTGGCTCTCACCATGACATCTATTTCAATGCATTTTGACTCAAATTCTATGAACAAGCTGAACAATTTTAACTGGAAAGAAATTATTACTGTTTGAAAATTATTTGCCTTTTTTCAAAGAAATAACTTACCTGTGGAAAGTGCACTTTATATGTGCACTCTCTCCCACATGCATATTCTCCATTGTGGACTTCATACTGGTTGAGAGTTCATGGAAAGAATTGATTTTCCCAAATCTTTCAGAATTTCATTTCTGCAGAATCTAACAGATTAAAGGTGCCAGAGCTGAGAACGAGCACTCAGCTGTAATGTCAACAGCACAGGTCTCCCTGGCAGGAAAGGCTAATGCTGCAAGCTCACAATCTGAACTGGCTTTTTCAGCTGAGAGGAAATCTCTGGCAGACGCTCACTGCAGCTGTAGTTTTATTGACAGTAATGGTACTTCTGTTTTCAAATGACAGAAAATATGTTTGTTGCTTTCAGATTTGTTTGCCTTTGGGTCAGAAGTCTTTTCACACCTTTCATAAATGATGGAAAAATACAAATTAACTTGTCTTAAAAATTAGACCTACAGGTTATCTTCAATGTTTGAGTAACAAATTCATTCTTACCAGAACTTGGTACTGAAATATTCTACACAAATATTTTATGTTTATGAGTTAAATAATTCTGTACTTCTCACTATTCATTTCGTATTTACAGAACTGTAAATTATCTGATTATAACAATAAAGCATAGCTACTATGGTATTTAGTTGTCATGCCTAATAGTATGACATTATTAGTGAAACAATATAAAATTCCCAGTTGATACAATATAATTTTTTATTCCAAATATCAATGTAAACATGTCATTTCCTTGAAAAGGGAAAAATAAATGATTATAATGTCACTTTAGAGACTGAATTTTGAAGCATAGTTAAATTAAATTACTTAATCTCATGAGGCAGGAGTTAACTGAGATCCTCTAGTTTAGAGTCTATTGTCTGAAATCCAGCAATATGCATACAACACTTCATCTATTCTATTCTTCCATCCCCCCAACCACCCTGTTGTTTCCACTTTCTTTACAGTGTACTAAATAGTGTCTGATTCACAAAAATATGGAAAGAAATTAAACTGGAGAAGATTGTAAGGACAGAATTACCTCAAAAACTTGTAAAGCACACTGATACTTCTTTCCAGGTATTTGTGTAGCCTGTCTCTGCAGTCTTCCTATGCTGGAGATTTCCATCACCTTCCAAGGCTGTTTCAGTGCTTCATGATTTTTGCTGTTTGAAGTTTTTATAATGTCTGTGTTGCAATCTAAGTCAATTATTTCTTTTTTATTCTTCTGTGTGTGTTGAAAACTCATGTTTGGACAACAGCTTACACAGCTGAAGACAGTTCCCATGTCTCCTCTCTGTCCTGTAGGAAGCTTGTTATAGAGGGGACATCGTGAAGTGACAAACAGCTACCAAAGAGGAAAACTGTTCTTAAAAAGTAAAAATATGCTAAGGATGAAAATGTTAAAAAAAAAAAAAAAAAGAAGACTTAAATCACAGTGGTCTTTAATGACAGTGAAAAGCATCTGAAATATTTATTGGTTCTACTGCTACACTAAAATGCTAAAAATCTAGAGTTTTAAGACAGTTGAATAATATAGATAATTCCTAAACCTTTACAGTTGCAAAAAGGTGGAATATTTATGGTTTTATCTTTGTAAATGAGGAATAATATTTTTAAAGGCTGTGTAAAGTGACAGATTTATACAGGAGACAACGGATTCAGGCTTGGTTCCATTATTTGAGAATCATTCCTTCTGTGGCTAAATTCAGAATAAAAACTGGTCCACAAACCATTCACATTATATCTTTACTAACCATTAAAATACTAGCTTTATTTATTTGATTGTTATTAATTTAATATTTTATGCATAACACTATCATTACGGAAGATGTTTGGAATTTTGAGGCTGGACCCACATGAATTCCATACAAGTATAATTCTAGTTTTATACTGGGGAAAGTAAAGGGAAAAACTGCATTCTTAATACCATCATAAAATATCATATAATCTGCTGGAAGGATTCTTTTGCAGAAATAATATCCAAACATTTACAAAGGCATGATAAACTGATATAATAAACCTGGACATTTTCAGTTTTAAGGTAATAACACAAGCAGAACAAGAAAAAAATAGTAATAGAAATATAGCCAACTTGACCTCGGTGTTTTGTCTTTGCAGCTTAATTTAGACTAGAAATGAAGTCAAATGGAGCAATCTTGCTGTAATTTACACAAAGAGAAGAATATTATGATTCTGAACTTCTAGTTCCTCAGATGTATTTTGGTTTCAGCTGGTGCTGAGATGCTGCATTTCCCAGCCTGTGCTGGTTTATTCCCAGTGCAGTCTGACACAGAGAATTACTCGAAGGATTCCTTCTATTGCAGTCCCTCAGGTCACAGCCTGTTCCACTGCAGTACAGCACTGCTTCTATTCAACTCAGACCTTTTTTCACAGCAGGTCTTGCATTAGGAACAAAACCTCACAAGTTGCAAGAATAAGCCTCTCAGAAGTTTACAATCACGTTGTAACTGAGACGGGAGAAGAAAAGAGGGAAAAAAGTGATAGAATTTGCTGTCAAGAAGTAGCTGAATACTGCTCCATTTGAAACAATAGGAATTATTCTTATTTACCATTAGATGGCATACATACAGTATAAAATATATTATTAAACAGAATTCCAGTGTATTAGGTGAAAGGTTAATACTTGCATAGTATAATAAATGCACACTAAAGTCTCCTAATAATACTTGTTTCCACTCAAAGTTGTTGTGTCTAACAAATCTCAGACTCTCTGAATTGAATACTTTTAGATGAAAGGAAAAATAAGTCAGTGCTGCTAAAAGTTCTGTGGCTGTTAACTCTGCAGCACTGCTGTGTTTTCAGCTCCTGCAGCCCTCTTTCACATTTGCCCAGTTCATCAAGGATTTGCCACTACTTTAAGTTCTGTGACAGACTCACAACATTGTCCATCCCTTTCTAGTTGGTGTCTGAGAAAAGGAATCACAAAAAATGAATTTCTGTGTCAGTAGCCCACAACAAATAAATTAAATGAATACCTAACAAAAAAGAAATGCCTGAAATTCTTCTGCCACTGAGAGTGCTCTTCTAAATTTATAAGTACTCTAAGACAATCTGTCATGCCAATGTAATAGTTACTGTGACAAGGTGACCTGCTAAGCACGAGGAGGATACTGCTCTAAACTGAGGAAGGACTTGACATATATTTTGTGGTCATCACGTTGTAAGATGTATACTGCCGTGGTTTATGTTACGAGACATTCCTCCTGGCTGGGTCAGAAAGAAGGGAATACTGCTTAAGGCTGCGGTGGAGAAAATGACATGATACTGGCAGGGCTTGGTAACATCATCCTTTTTGCTCTGAAAGCCTTCGTGCCAGGTATATTTGCCTGGTGTGCTAAGCAGCTGTTTTTGGCTCCCTGGGCTGAGAAACGGTCAGTGTTGTGCGTCAAATGTATGGAGCACTTGGTTAAGAAGTGGGAAAGGGGAGGGGATTGATGTACAGCTAAAGCCTTCTGTCTTAAATATATAGAGACACAATTTAAGTTAGGAGGAGACCTAGTTTAGACAAAAACTTAATAGTGGCAACTTGTTTACAAAAAGATCCCCACTGAATTTGTGGAGGATCTGTGAGTGTAATGAAAGAACTTTTGGGGGACAAAAATAGATATATTCTCTCTCCTGACCTTACTCTCTCCTGCTTCTTAGCTGGTGGTCAGGTCATCCTGACTCATCAGATAATATCTTAGTAGCACATATCTGATGCACAAAAAGTCAGAATGACTCAAAATTGTCTCTAGATGAAACTGTTTCTTCCCTTACTTGTGCTGGAATGGAATTTGTTGAAAGTTGAGGCAGTATCTCAGCACATTTCCCCAGAGATGCATGCAGCAAACTAGGTGACTTACTGATATTAAAGGAAATGGCTAGGGTGATATGTTGCATAGTGCCAAGTTTTAGCACAGCTTTATCTAGTCCAAAGAAACTCTTTCAATTAAGGGTATTGTGGATCTGAGAAATAAACACTTTCTGTAATAGCCTAACAGTGATACAGTGAAACACATTCTGGATGGACAAATAAAAGCCTAAAGCAGTCTGGAATTAAAATGTAGGTGTATTAGGGATTAATAGATGCCAGATTGATCAATATGTTTTGTTGCTTGGTTTGGAGAGTTATTTTTCCAAATCTACCATCATTTTGCTTGATTTCTGTCATGCAAATGAGGATGTTATAACAAACAAGCTCGTGTGCATTTCTGAGCTGTAGCGCCTGAACTTCTATATTCCAACTTGATTTACTAATGACATATGATTAGCCAGTAAACAGTGAATAGAGTCCAACAGAGAAGCAGCTCTGCCTGATCCAGGCTTAGGTTGAGATGCTGGAGGTAGCTTGCCCTGGTGTCAGTCCAAGTTTTGATGGCTGCCGATTCTGGTAAAAGGTCTCTATTCCCCATTACAAATGTTCACACTTTGATGCTTCTTTTCAAGTTGACTCCTCCTGTTTTTAAAAATATTTGTAATTGTAAGTGGAAACTGGAATTTGCATCTCCTAGGAAATATTTGCAATTCTTAAAATAAAAAAATTCCCCGTTGAGAGCAAAAGGTTGGAAATATGTTTTCCTCTTCTTTAACCTCTTTTAGGAGCCATAGAGGGAATGATTGCTTTTTGGGAAAGGGTAAAGAGAAGAGGTGAAGTTTATTTATTTTCTCTTATCAGGTCCCATCTCGGCAGCACACTGCCTTAGGGCTTGAGGGCCTAAGGTATGAGGAACTGAAGAGTCCTTGCTCTCTGGGAAGATCTTGGGAGTCTGTGCTGTGTGAGCATACTGATTAAGTCACAAGAGCACATTTGGTAAGCCGCTAAAATGCAGAGGAGCTGCAAAGATTTCTTGTGTCATAAATTGAATTTCTGATGCAGGAGGGAAACATCAGTCTTTATGAGTTTTCCTATTTGACTGAGTTTGAACCATAATCCTTAGTATGTTTATCTCAGTTCAGTTAGAAATTGTGTTTTCTTGAAGGGAGTGGAGTTAGAGACAATCAAGAGTAGTGCAAACATAACACAAAAATTCATATTAGAAACTGGATTAGAATATTTTTTTTGTTAGAAGCACCTTCTCTGCTCAAGTTTTCCAAACCTGGAGATGCATTTTCTTTCATTGCCTCTATAATACAATATCTGTCTTTATGGGTAAGATTTTCAAGGTTGAATTTATCCAGCTCTTCCTTTCATTTATTTTGTTATGCCTTTGTCTGCAAGGCTGAGGAGACCCTCTTTTTGTCACAGGCTTGTTTTTTTCTTCGAATGTAGAATATCTCTACAGAGTAATCACTTTCAACCTTCTGTTTTCTGGTAACTCCTGAAATCCTCCCTTAGAGACCTTGTTTTTCAGTGCTTGACCCTTTCTGCATGAGTGTCTTTTGCCTTTTCTCTGAACTCTCTCCAGCTGATTGTACAGCTTTCTTGAAATGAGGATTCAAGGCTGAGCAAGAGAAATTTTGCCACTCTGTAATTTACTGTCTATATCTTTAAGAGCGTCATTTGGTTGGTTTCTTCTTTCTTATCAGAACAGTGCTCTGGAAGTTCATGTTGAAGTCAAAAACAAGCTTTGACATGTATCAATTTAAGATTTAAATAATTTTTTCTCCCTTGAATTTTTTTTTTTTACAGATGACCTTGAAATACTTCCTATGGGATAGAAATCCTGTTTACTTTTTCAAGGCTGCTGTTCTATTATTATGGGCACTAATATCTCTCCGTATAAAAACAAAATCTCTTTTCTGCTTTGTAAGAGGAAATAGGAGAACACCATTTCATCTGAAGTAATACAAACATAGGAAAATAAAAAAAATATATTAATGAAAAAATATTCACTGAGTTGAAGAAGAAAGAGGAGGGTGGGGATTGTGACAGAGGGTAAGAGAAATAGTGTATTTATGGTTTTGTTATGAAAATAACAATGGATTTTAAAATAAGAACTGGCTTTTACAATAAAAAGTGGATTTTACAATAAAAAGTGTCTAGACTATAGTCTGGGCCACACCATTTACCAGAGGACAAGCTGAAGTGCTGACCTTGCTGCCAGCAGCACATGTCTTCAGTAACTGAGAGCAAAGGAGACCAGGGAGTGCCTTCTCAGAGCAGACCCTTGTACCAAGAAAGGAGATGATGACAAATAATGCTCTGTATGGATGCTTGCCAGAACGATCCTTGCATTAGTACATAATGTGCTCTTACTGAATACTTCGGGTATGATCCTCTAATCTTCACTGGTCTTGCTGGTAGAGCAGAGAGCTGAGTGCAGCACAGGGAACAGCCTGTGCCTGAAGACGAGGGTGGGGTGGTGAGAATTGCACTGGACCTGACACAGCATCTGCACCTGTATGAAGGGACACTCAGAGGGCTTGCAGCAGGCCCTGGCATTGCTAAGTGTATGTGTAGCCTGGAAGAGCCTCCTGGATTCTGTCTTGTTTAAGCACCAAGACAAATGTCAGAAAGAGATAAGCCCTGAAGGAGCAATATATTAGCATGAGCAAATTCCAAAAAAGTAGGAAATATGACATGGGCCAGTGGCTCAAGCAGGAACTGGTGGTAGAACTCCTTGAGCTCTATTTGTGACTTAGCTATCTGGCTTTGTGACACTGTGTGTCCTTTAAATACATTAGTACTTGTCTTATGTAATATATGGCCATATCTGACCTCTGAGGTTTACTTCAGAGACTCATTTGTGTTTCAATAGAATTTGGTGATTCTCAGGGGAAAAACATTAGAAATGAATCATTATTAAGCTCTTGCACATCCAAACTAACTTATTTTCCTGTGACATTTCTGCTAAAAGTTGTTTGTGGTTTTTATAATGTATACTGAGGGATTCAAGCATTTTATATCTTACCAATTCTGAGGTGTTGTAGGTGGCTTAGGGCAAAAGAAAATTGACAAATATAAGTGAGGTAAGGCCATTGTGATCACTGCTTTCGCGACATGTCCATTTAAGTGATTATTAGGTACAGAACTAGGAAGGAGGACATTAGCGCTTGCCATAAAAAAGAAAAAAAATCTTTACACTTTATAAAGGCTTCAGGTTTCAGGTTTCTTTTTCTTTGCCTTTGCTATGAAAAGTTGGAAAGAAAAATGCTAAATATTCAGTTTTCTCATGGATAATTCTGTCAGAATAAATGAAAAAATACAAACCTAAAATCCATGTTCCAGCTAGTGGGGCAGAGAGCAGAGATGCACAGCTAGCAGGAGAGGCTCTGAGGATATGCAAGGAAAGGTCCAGCTACTGGAACCAGGACTAGAAACAAGAAGATTCATGAGAAATAGGAGTGACTGTTGAAGAAAGGCCCACTGCAAGATCAATGGCAGCTTAAATCTGATCCTGCTACCCAGAAGGATTTACTAATTGTGGTGAGGTGAATGTGATACTGCTGCAGAAAAGGGAAAGTAGCTGATGTGTTTGCATCCAGTGGCTGCATCCAATGATTTCAAAGTAATATAGCTGTACTTTAGAAATCAGTTATTGCATGCTGCCCTGTTATGTGTAATCCTTTCCCCCCTTCTTTTAGTCAATCCACTGTTTTTAAGGAATCTTTTGAAACATTAAGTTTTAAAATAATTACTTGCCTTGGAAAAAACTAGCTCACAGAGCACCAGAAAGCTCAGTATAATTTTCCATGGATTCTGAACCAAATGAAAGTATGTCAGTAGTGATGCTTTTAAATGTTAAGTCAGCCTTTGATTCTGTTTATAGGTTACTGCAGAAGGACTTCAACACTTAAGGTCTATTACTATACATGTAAGAAAAACATGAGTGACAGAGAAAAGTAAAATATTCTGTTTCTCAAACCACTGAAACTATTGATTGTGACTAGAGGCTTAATATAAATTTGAAAAGCAAAAAGAATACAAATAAAATCACTAAATTAAAGAATATTTAAATGTGAAGTATTGCTAAGCTAATGACATTTCATTTAAGCATCAGTGAAAAAAGACGGTGTATTTTCTGCATTAGTGATGACCTTTGACAACTGTTAGAGAGCAAATGGCTGAAGAGCAGATAAGAGTAAAAAATTGTTCCAAAGAAGAGGACAAGTCTAGCCTTTAAGATGGAAATATATCCCTGACCAGAAAAGTGCCAAAACAAAAGGTATGATCCGTCTGTGTCCGTCTAAAGAATCATATGGTTATATATGGTTATTGGTCAGTCAAGCAGTCTCATTTACTCCCTGGATGATTGACCAGTCCAGCAGGTACAGGAAAATGAAGGACAGGATTTATTTTGGCTTCAGTAGGACTGCTGACGTGAGTGAACCTGCACACGTAAAATTGGAAGACATCGTTGGGTGAAATTAGTGTAGAGTAGATAAACAGCTGTTTGAAAACCTATGCAGCTATCCTTAGCTTTTTGCCTAACATGGGAGGAGAAATGAAATGAGGACTTCGATGGATCTATTAGCTGTTAAGATTTTACTTAATCATGACTGGTATATGAATGGCATAAGATCATTTAAAATGCCAATACAATGTAGGTTACAATAATCAGAGGGAGGAGGAGAGAGATACAAGTTAAGATTTCAAAATTTTGTGAAAACTGGGTAAAGGGCTTGTACTATATAAGATGAAATTTGATAAAGAGCAGTGCAGATTAATTAATTTTTACGACAAACGAAATGTGCAAATACAAAATGGGCAATAACTGGCTAATGATCTGTGCTGCAAAAACTGAAGTGAACCTTGAGATCTGAGCTCACAGGTGCTAGTTAATGCAGTGTTCTCTCAAAGAGGCAAATACCATGCTGGAATGCCTCAGTAAGACATCCAGCGTCCAGTTACACCTCATCCAGCAGATAATTCTGCTGCTAAAGAAGAGCAGTCTCAGCTGACACCTTCAGATCTGGGCTCCAGAGAGGAGAGCAGCAATAACAGAAATAAAATGACACGTGAAGAAAGGTTAACATAGTGAGAACAGTTTAGGGGGATGGAAGATGGGATGATTAAAAACCAAAAAATCCCCATCAAAATCCTCAGAGGGATAAAAGGACTTTTAAAGTTACTAATTAGTTAATAACTAATCACAGTCTTCATTGTTCTTCACATTCACTGGAGTGGGAAAAGTAACTGGCTTATTTATCAAAACCAAAGGTAAAGGAGAGAAGAAAGTGGGTAAGAGCAGGAGCTGTGAGATGGTGAGGAGGCTGCCCAGGGCTTGTCATCCCTGAGCAAAGGCCTAAGGTGATGTGACCAAACTGCAAGCTGTCCAGATCACTCCCATCAATTCCCGGCTGGGAACTCTGGTCAAGGAGAAAAGGGGGTGGAGATTGTGGTGGATACAGGAAACAGCTGTCAGGCAAGCACAGCAACCAAGTGTCATAAACAGTCAGGAACATACAGCAGAAACGTCCAGGCCTGATATTCACAAAGGGGTTTGATCACCCACACCCAACAAAAGCTCTGAGATCTGTTCAAGGTACAATTGATGCCTTAGGGCAATTTCAAAGGGATGCAAAGTACATTTTTGCCTGATGCTGCAATGCTCACTATAGCATTAACAGGTTTTGCAGGGGGATCCTGGGTGTGGTGCATACTAGACAATCTACTTTCATCATTACTTCTAACAAGAGATTTATTTTTTTTAACAGATGGAGTGCAAATCGAATTGGGATGCCAGATCCTTTTCTGCCTCCTGGCCAGCAGGGCTGAAATTCCTCCTTATGTCTGGGAAAAGTGGGAAACCTGGCTGACTGCCAGCCTGCAGATTAGGGCTGCTGAGATGCTGTCAGCAGCAGTATTGATGGTAAATATTCATGAGCCAAATTGTGCCAATATTCATGTTTGGTGTGTTGCATATTCAATGTTATTATCTATACCGCTTTGTAAAGGTCATCCTGGCATCTAAAGTCAACGGAAATGACTGATTCACTGTAAAAGATTGCCATTCTCTTAGAAAGTGTGAAACCTGTGCCTTTTTGAGTAGTCTATGTGGACCACTTGTAAACACTTCTGTTTCTATTATCAGGTGACAGTCCCAACATATAGAGAAGCTTTAATTTAGCAAGAACAGCTGTTAGTCCTGCCCAGCCTTTCTTGGTTCTTGCTATGCCTTATTTGACTTTGAGATCACACAAAACTGCATCTAGAATCTCATAATTTCACTCCCTTGTACAATGGGGTTTTATCTGCAATGCGACGGAGCAAAGCTGGCTTTCCAGTTTTTGAATATTGAACACATATTATTAAAAAAAATTAAAAATCACTCTACTTAGCTTTACTTCATGAACTTATTATTTTGGGATGGAGAAGGGAAATCCCACATTAATTTTCAGAAGCAGGAAGGTATTGCTGTGGGTGAATTCCTGTCAGAGCCAAGGAAATGATTTTTTCAGCCACAAGAATTCAGTGCTGCAATGTCATAAGAGCATGTAGTTATTATTCTGAATGCTATGCAGCCTGTAACATAAGACAGAAAAAAGTGCTTGCAAGGAACATATTGAATTATAATAAATCTGTCTCGTCTGGAGACAATGATGATCTGGCACATTTTGTCAAGTGGCAGTCACATAGGATGCTGTGCACTGCATACATATTACTGCATTAGTAACAGGCAGAGAGAGGATGGCACCAACAGGGAAAGTGCTCAGACAGATAGGTTGATCATTTGTATTCCAGAGCTCAGCAAGTGCTCAATTCACTGATCCAAACCAAACATGTTGAAGTCAAGGCCTGTTTCTATAACATGTTTGATATACAGCTGAGCAGTAACTGAATCAAAACAGCATCTCACTATTGCTGTCTGGTGCCGTACTGGGTGGTGAAAGCAAGTGAAGCTTTTCCTGGCACTGGGGGTATGTTGTATGCAAATGGACCCTCTCAGTGGTAAATCTTTAATGTGGCAGACAGAACATTAATTGCATAGCTCTCCAGGATCATGTTGCATGCCCAGTTTCCTTAAGTTAAATTATTCCAACGATTCTTCTCTTGATGGAGAATTCCAGGCGTTGCAGTCCTACTGCGTGCCATAAATTAACTCTTCTGCTGTTCAGCTTCAAGTCCTGCCTAAATCCTGGGGCAAATGCCATTCATATTCACAGTGTGTATCTAACTGAGACAACCCAGTGTGTTTGCTACAGTCCATATTAATATTCTGAAATACAAACTAATCAGTAATGTGATATGATATAATATGTCTATATTTAAAACATCTCCTTTTTGTAGGATACCAGTTCATCTTATGAAAATGAAAAAGTTGCTTATTCAAATCTTTAAACAAGTAAATGCCTGAAGTGTTCTCCCCCTACATGTTATAAAATCAGTTCCTGACATGTACATCATGAGGAAGGATCAGCACTTTGCCCTTTGAGTCAGTACTACATTGAGGCCATACAAACACAGACAGATGTGCACACATAAGTGCTCACATGCTTTGGTCTGGCAGCCTGCACTGAGACAACCTTCCCTTTTACTGTCTGCCCATAATTTAGCACGAGCTTAGTTTTTGCCATGAGCAGGGTACAGCAATTCACCAGAGTCAGGGGTTAACAGCACGGCAGTGAAATCCTTTATTTTCTCTGAACATTTTCACCTCTTTTAATCTACCCCCATCTTCACAGATAGGTGAAGATCTCTCAGAAAGAAGCTCATTTTAAAAGCTGCTCAAATTTCTATGTATACGTAGCAAACAGTCACTTTAACTCTTCTAGGGAGAATTCTAATGTAGTCCTTTGCATTGGAATAAAGATGTGCCATTTTAGACAAATTATTTCCATTTGCAAAATGAAAAAGAAAGCTCAGTCCTTTTCAAAAAGCAAAGCTCAGCATCTCCTCAGATAGATTCCATTTGATTGTCTAATACCTTGGCCTTCCTCCCATAGTTCCTTATTACAGTTTACTTTTATCCTTCGAGAGAATTGGTCCTCTTGAAAACACAGCAGGTGGAAAAGAAAAGCAGACAAAAAAAGAGACATTTTTAATAAAAAGTTGGACTGAACAAAATGTGGTTAAAAATGGGGAAAGATGAGGATTGTATAGAAAAGATAGTTTATTTACCAAACTAAGATTATTTTTAGTCTCCAGTGAATTGCCTCTTACACTCCTTCAACAATACACATGAGAAGGAGGTGCAAGACTGTCCACACTAACAAGTAAGCAAGGAAGCCATGCCTTTCTGACAAAAATGTCTGGTAGAAGGGATGCCCTCTGTGACCTGATTTATGTCCAAGACAAGCAGCAATTAGAACAGAAGAGATGAAAAAAGCTTATTTTCATGGTTTAGTTAAAAATTTGCATAAACAAACCAACTAGACTACACATAAAAGGAACAGAGTTCATAGAGCCAAGAAAGCCTAAATCAAAATGGAAAGTATTCCCTGACCCCATGGCTGTGGGCTGAACACAACATAAAGAGGAGAATACATTTAGTAAATGGTCTTGTCAGCTTGACTTAGTTAATCTAGACATTTGGAAGCAGAAGTGCCTTCAGCTATGAAATGACCTGTCTGCTGGATTTGGGCTTGCAATATTGAACACAGGTTCAGTCTGTGGTTAACTCAAACTTCTACAACAAAAGGAAGAGACAAATGGTACTTTTAATGCTAATCTACGTGCTTGTAACGTGTCTGATAGCAGGTTTTAATTTGTCCTGATGATGTAAACGAGAATGTCTGTTTGCTTGACCATATAAAGCTCCTTGTATGAATAGGATGCTACAGTATGCAAGCCACACTTTCTTTGGAACTATTAATCTTACACCCATTAAAGAAAATTTGTGGCTTAAATTGTCCCCTGCATTTATGCCCTGCACTACTAAATCTTTTCCAGACTTTCTTCAGTTAACTTCCAGTGGAAATTATTCTAAAGTATATAAAGATTGTGACAATTTTTTTCCTCAGAGAAACAGATTGCCTAGAAAAGACATGGACCTGTTGAAGCCGGTCCAGACTAGGGCCATGGAGATTATAGGAGCCAGGGTCTTCCAGTCTGGAAAAGTGAAGGTTTCAATGAGACTTTACAAGAAAGATGGGGACTTTATAAGAAAAATGTAGCAAACAGTTTAGCAGGGCCTGTTGTGATAGAACAAAGGGCAATGTTTAACCAAAGAATGGTAGATTTAAGTTAGATATAAGGAGGAAGCTTTTTTGTAATGAGGTTATTTTTATAATGGTAGACACTGAAACAGAGATGTGTTAGATACCCCATTCCTGGAAACATTCAAGGTTAGATTGGATTAGGCTCTGAGAAACCTCAGTTGCAGGGGGCTGGACTAGATGACCTTTAGAGGTGCTTTCCAATACAAACTATTCTATGATTCTATGATTTATGTGTTTCTGTATCTCTGATTCATGTACTTGTGTGCTCAGGCAGAGGGAATCTCTGAAATGGCTTCTGAAGTGGTACAAAAAGAGATGGTTTTGAGGCACCAATATTTAGATGTCAGCCAATTCCCACTGCTGCCCATACTCCTAGGAATAAGAGGAAAGAGAAGGAAGTGTTAACTTCTAAAGACATTTATTCATCCCCCAGGGTTCCCTTGTGGAAGTGCTGCTCCTTGGCCCTTCTAATGCAGTGCTGTGCCTAAAGGCATTTGTTACAAAAAGCGACATAATATGTGCAACACTGCAGTCATTTTTGAGACTGCACAACATCAGATTGAAGAGGTTTCTTTATAACATATTTAGTGGCTGATTATGTAAATAGAACACAGTTCTTTTTTTTTGTTACACGAGAGTATAATCTCTAAATGTTTACAATCCAAACAACTTGAAAATGTTGGCTTTTTTCCACTTCTAAAGGTTATACAACCCAGTAATCTCCACAAATACCAAACTGCAATAACATGTATTTAAACTTCAAATGTCTCTGGCAAAAAGTTCTGGTTTTAATCATACCCTGGAAAATGTAAATGTAGTTTCAGAGGTGACAAATGGCTTATGGCAAGCCAGGTTCTGCCTCCTTTACTCCTACAAATTTAAGCTTAGAAAAAAATCATTCTATTTAAGGAGTAAAACCCTTCATAAGTGAATAAAAGTGGTAGGAACACTTTCCCTGTTAGCAGATGGCATTTTGATAGCTCTATATATGGCTCTAGATATCCCTCTCCCTGGAGACAAGAGCTATAATTTCATTACAGTGTTCTGAAAAATGGCACAGAGACATTGCAGGGTCTATAAAACCTCCAAATGCAGCAGAGATACTTATGTCAGCTCTTCCCTTTCCTTAGACTTTATGTGAAATACAGATATTTTGGTTGGAAAAATTGACAATCCCCTTTAGTATCTGATCAAGTTTGTGAAATTACATGATTTGGCCCTGGCTGCTTGGACCCGTCATTGATGTGTGTGATTTCTGAAACAGAGTATCTTCTGATCCCAAATCTCTGTTTCTCTGAATAACTACAAGTGCAAAAACAGGCTGGGGAGATGGGAAGGAACCGCATTAACATGAATTATTTCCTGTTGCCTCTGTAGGTCCCCTCAGTTCTTCCACATCTGCTCAAGCTGTGAATGGTTTTTATGTACCAGTCTAGTGGTAAATATAAATGTGAAGTAGCAGGTAACAACCGGACCCCAACCCAGTGGTTCTTGGACAGTTTCTTTCCCTCTCTAAATCAATCTCTTTTCCTTAAAGGCGAGATTAGTGCAAATCAGAAGTGAGAACAGAAGACACTGGTCACTCCACAAAATTTAATTCTTATTTTTTCACATGGATGTAGAAGGAAATGATGAATGATTGAAATATTTTGTCTTAAAACTTACTGAATTAAAATTATGTCTCATCTGCCTTCAATATGTATTGATTTGCCTATTGAGAGTGACTGGTTCTATCCTTTTCACTAAATAACATCACTGGCTATTCAGTAGATGTGGAAGAAATTCAGATGCTTAGGAAACAAAATATAAGGCATTTTAAATTCTAGGTTTTCCTTTGTAATTATATTTTCCTTTAAACTCTGTTTTTAAAGCTTGAGTGTATTTCCTGTTTCAATAAGCAGGTATAAATAAGATTACATCTATGCGAAGTATGTCTAGGGTAAACCAAGGCAACTCATTATTTTATCACAGAGCAGGAGTTCATTTCAGAACTTTAAAAATAGGACAGAATAATATTGATCACCACTTTGTTTTTTTAATTAATATTATTTTTGAAAAAGAAATCTGATCATCCAGTCCTCCATAAAGCATGTGAAATATTAATTCAGTATATTAGAAGAAGGTTAAAGCATTTTTATCTCATATATTTAATATATTTATGAAATCTTTATTAAATTTATGAAATATATATTTAGATATTTCATAAATTGCTTATGAAATTTCTAAAGCACAAGAAAGCATCAAGCATGCTTTCTGCTACAGAAAAAAGCACAGCAGTCTCAAATATGTGTATATACCATATAGAATATTACTTTTTAGAACTGGTAGTGAAATATTTGGACTTACTCTAATCTGCAAATATTTTGCATCAGGAAAATTTATGAAGACAGACTAAATCTTGGCAGTTTATATATCCTATCAATTTGCTTTAGGCGAGGATAAAACCTCTATTTAAGGCTATCAGAAATTATTTGTAGATAATTGCTAATGACTTAATGATGATCTCTGCAGACTGAGACTCCAGGCATCTGTTACATTTTGCCACACTGTCAACCCTCTTGATCAACAGATTTGAAAAATCAGAAACTTGCACAGCTTTGAGAAAACAGTGATAGACCTAAATTTTGTGAGATGGTCTGTGTGAAATTGGAACATTTAGCCTGAACACTTTGTCAAAACTCAACAAAAATAGGAAAAAAAATTGCATAAAAGTGTTCTCTTTTACTGAGCCCTATTAGCATTTCATTAAAAATTGGCTTGGTGGAATCTTAGTCAAACTGTCTGCAACTACTTGCATATCATCCAAATCAAGATTAAATCTTGACAGAAGAATCAGACCTGTGCCCAAGTATAATTCTGCTGGTTAGCAAGCGGCACCTTCAAGGCTACTCTTTCTATTCACCAGTCCTGAAGCTGGGACAAAGCACAGATTGCTCAATTGAAACCTTAGTTTCAGTGGAGTGCATAATATATGCTAAAGGGCTCAAGGAAATAAACAGAGGATAATGGGTCCTTTGTTCTGCTGTAGCTGTGTACGATTTGCAAAGAATTGTTTAATTCTGACTGATTTTCTCTTGATATCATGTTTTTAACCTTGGCTATGCTAGTGAATTTTTAAATCAGCAGTGGACGATATTCTACTAAAGTTGAATGCTTATTCTGCAGTTTTCAAGTTATTGTATGCAACTTGCAGAAGGATTTATTTTGTTAAGACTCCTTAGTGCATAAATACTGTTAATGACTAACAGTTCCCTCTACTAGACAACTGACTTAGTACTAACCTACTGACCATTTTTTATTCACCTTAAACAGTAAGATTTTTATTTTTGTGTCCTTCTGCCACTCCAATGGAAAATATTTTCAGAGCCAAACACTTTTTTTCTTGCAAAACACAGAATTACTTGTGGGCTCTGAAGATCAGCCTTTGTGGAGTTCTGTCACTTTCTACAAAATCTGCCCTGACTAGTCATATCAACAGAAGTGCCTTTGTGATGCATATAAGATACAAAATACAAACAGACAAAGACATAAAATGCAAAATACAGAAATTAATATAAGATATAAAATACTATATGTACATATATGTGTATATTTATATAAAAATTACTATCCCATGCAATTTGTTTTTCTGAAATTCTAAGCAGTTGTATGTCTTCTTGCTTTACAACAAAGATGATTCAAGCCAGACAACTTTTTCTTGTTTTTACATTACTCAGTCAATTCCCTAAAGAAATGAGCGATCCCATGTTAAACTCTGGCCACTGCCCATTTGTTATATGTTAATTTCTACATTCTCTATAATTTCTAATCTTACCACCTTATAGATACCCACTAGTTAACAGGACTTTTTAATACACATAAAAGGTATTATCACTGCTCACGTTTGTAATGTCATTTTAGTCCAAGGACCTGACTCAGGGATTCTCATTCCATAATATTTTATTTGCTCCTTAGAAGAACATCTCTATCATTTGAACACACAGTGCTGTGTGTTCAAATACGTCTGTGTTATATTCAAAGTGCCTTTTCTCAGACAGAACTCATAGTTCTCTTGTGTTTTATTTGGAAGAAGAAAGAAATTGTTAAGGTTCTAAATGGTTATATTCACTTCAGTGTTTGCTGGTCTGTTACTTGTGTTCATTATTTCAACCATGCTTGCCCACTACATGTGTCCCACAAAACACACTTTCGCACCAAATTGGCTGGACACACACTCTTTATTGATGATAGTGAAAACTGACTCACTTGACACTGTCAATTTTGGAATACACTTGGCTTCCTAATCTACTAGAATTCTGCTTATTTTTGTATACAGTGTAAATATCAGAACTACAGTTTTGGTGTACACAAATAAACTTTTAGTATGGGTGGGTCGTGACACAGAGGAAGAATTTTTTTCATGGCGTATTTCTTAGATCATTAAATTATGTGAAGGATTCTATAACCTAACAGAAAAAAAAGTTGTGTAAAATGTCTAAAATTTCAGGTCAGAGTTCAAACTGGAAATCAAATTTCCCTTTTTTTTTTAAATGTAAGAATGACTAGGTATCAAACATAACTCCCAGAGTGTAGGCTAAATCTCAAGGAGGCAAAATCTTTAAATCTGGGCAACAATCTAGGTAGATGTTGTCTGAAAGCAATAAATGAGATTACACTGAATGACCATTGTGATCCCTTTTGAACTCATCTATCTGTGAAAATTACTCTCTCTGATTGTCTTGTGGCAATTTGGTCTGTCCGATACTGTACATTATCTTGAGACAAATAAAACCACAGGAAGGAAAATTGGAAGCCAATATTTGGACTAGAAAATGCAACAGATGTTAAAATGTTAATATCCAGTTATATGCCTGTACAATATATGTCAAATTTTCAAGAATCCAGACACTTGAACTTGTAGTGATTGAACACAGAAATTTTTAGAAATAGAGCTCAAAGTTCTTTTAGATAATCCAATAAAAAGGACAAAGCTCCCAAACTAAATCTGATGCTTGGTCCTCTCTTTGCCCTGTGGGAACAAAATGTTGTGCTGTAGATATCCACACTCTTTTGAAGTACCTGAAAAACTTTGCTGGTGGTCCTTTCAGTAAAGAGTTGAGAAATACCGTTTAGTGTATTTGATACTATTCCTATCAAACCTATTTGCTGGTAAGATGCACACCCATTTCTAGAAGCAGGTAGGGTGACCAAGAGAAAAAAGCTGAAAAATCCCACCTCCTTCAGAGAAGTAACTAAAGTAGAAGAGGAAAAAGAGAAAAGACTTGAATAAAATGAAGAATGGTGAAATGTATGCTTTAACCACATAACTGGCTGTGTTGAACTAGGAATTCTAGATGTTGCCTACCCTAGTCACACTTAACAGTTGGCCCATCTTTTTTCTGTGAATGTTGTCTCAGTTATTTAATGATTTTTACTTTCTCCATTTTTGTTTGTCGGCACTGACATTGACCCAGCCTATTCACCCACTACCTGTTGTCTTAAATAGCTTATCTTGGAACCAGGTCTCATCAGATATTTGTGCAACACCTAGCACAATAGTGTAAGGACCTTATTTATTCACACAAATTGTGAATAAATAAAATATGGATGCTTTTCATGTCTCTAGTCATGTTCAGGGATGACGAGAAGGTCAACATAAAATCTAATTTCTACCTGGATTGCTCATTTAAAACTTTCATCCTCTTTTACAGTACTAAGATTTCATGCTAAATTTTAAAGTTGCAGCTGAAGCTATTCCCAATAAATTCCAATAAACTGAGCTTTAAATTCATGGTCTTTGTAAAAGAAAGCGATCTTTTAACTATGCTTTAATCTTTCAGTGTTGGTTTTGAGATCTGAAACTATCCTTGCCGTCAATAGAGGTAATTAAAAAAAGAATGATTGTTGAAAGGGGAATCATCTAGGTATTTTTGATGAAGAAAGCAAAATAAGGATCCTGGATCTGATATATCACAATTAGCAATTTTATTTGGAAGCATGATTGTTTCTGTGGGTTAAATTATCAGCAGGATGTATTTGACTATGTAATAATTTTTTTGTTTTGGTCTTTTAGGCTGAACTTGTTCAGGAAAGAAAACCCTTTGGAATGTTCATTTTCTGAATCTTCTGACAAAGTGTAATTAAAAAAAAAAAATTAAAAATATGTAAAGACAACCCCACCCAAACGTACATACACAGATACACACACACACATGTACATGCACACACCCTTGGATGTTCGGATTCGTTACAGGCAAGGGGATTGTGTGGAGCATGATTTGGTTTTAGGTACTAATAACCCAGGAATGTTAAGGAGGTTTTAGGCCCAAACCACTGTCCATTTCTCAGTGCAGCAGTCTCACCCTAGTAAGGCACACCATGTGGGCAAATGCAGCACTGCAGAGCTCTCAGCTCCCCAAAAGCAATAACCCTGACCTAACTGCACCTCCAGCGGAGCTTTCCTGCAGCTTCAGCCCCATACTGTGGTTTGGTTGGCATTGTGTAATGCATCACCACCTTGTTACAGACAATTGGTGCGGCCCGCTTTTTATATAGCAAGTTGGGTTTTTCAGCTCTTTGAGAAGTGATGACCCTACTTGCTTCATCTTCTTCTTAACTGGGAAATTTTTCAAGACAGTAGGGACTGCAGAGTACCAAGAGACTTGATTTTAAGAGGCAAGTGACCAAAGTAAGCACCAAGACTTCAATGTCGAGTGCCTTGATTTGCTCATGCTATGAAAAGGGCATAGATTCCACTTCTTTCAAAAAGCTATTTTGAACAGTCAGACTAAAAAGAGGATCACTACTTTCCAAGACTACTTTTGCTCCTTCTGGCTTCCTCCTGACTTTGTTTCCTCACCACAGACTAAAATGATCACCTTAACTACACAGAGATGTGCTGGCTTTATGAAGCCATTAGAGTGGACAGACAATATTTTTGTACATGGAAACTAATCCATAATTGCTTCATCTCCATTAATAATCTTTACAATAGCATGATTGGATTCCACTCAAAACACCATTGTGCAGCAGGCCTCTGTATATGCATAGAACTGCAATCCATTGTCAGACATCACTATTCAATGTTTTTAAATGAACTATGGCAGTCTTGTACAGGAATTTCTTCAGCTAAAGTTATCTCAGAACTGAAGAGTGAGGAGAGACTCTATACTTCATAGAATCCTAGAATCATTTAGGTTAGAAAAGACCTTTATGTTTAGAGCTTCCAACTGCAAACCTAACATTGCCAAGTCGACCGCTAAACACTTCCCCTACAAGCCACAGCTACATATTTTTTACATAAGTCCAGGGATGGAGATTCAAGACTGGGAAAGATGTGGAAAAGCATCAGCCAAAAAGTTGCAACCCAAATGATTACATAAATTATATTTCTAAAGGAAATGTCTATATAATTTCAGTTTAATAATATCTATATGATTTCAAACTAATCATTTGAGTTGATTGTTAACTTTTTTTTTTTGAATCTAGATGAATCTTTTGCAATAAATAAATTTTTTTTGTCAGTTGTGTTCCAGAATTGCAAATCATGCACAGTAGCAAAGTGACTCAATTACCTTTCAGTATGTTCTGTTTAAAATCCATACCTGTCTACATACAATTTTGCAGACTTAGCTTTCTGTAGGCTTGCTGTTAGAGAATATTCTATGGAAGCAAGTCTTTCAGCTATAGGAATGCTCCAAGATGGAATTTACAACAGGCTAGGATATATTTAGTATCATGCACTAAAACTGCTGAAGACTGAAAAAAGCTCTTCATATTTATTATTATGACCACGCAGTATAAATCACTAAGAAGTGTTATAATGATTAGATCTATGTGGCTACAAAATGTTGGGATTATTACCATGAGGTAAAAAAATCAATAATATGCAGCTCTAAAGGTACTTTTTCTGTCTCTTGTACTAATTGCCTTCATAGAGCTCCAGAGTCTATTTCACGAGAACTTTAGCAAGCAAAAGCATCAGAAATTGCATCCATAAAAAGAAACAAAATTAAAGGACACTTCATATAGTCTCCTACATGCAATTACATTTTGATGTCCCTGATTCATGCACTTGAGATCATTGTACTTCTGGTGGATTTATTTTGTTGTTCATAGATTGCCAATGAACAGAAACTGAAGAAATACTGAAGGTTACCACACTGTGTGAGGATTTTGTAAGGGGATGTCCCTAATGGAAATACTGGTCTGTTTTTAGCTAGGCAGGCGGCTAAGCAGTATAATCAACCTATATGCCCAAACCTGTTGGGGAATAAAGCAAGATCCCACAACAGATCCAAAAGAATTTTCATATTTTTGGTGTCTCAGCTGGAAACTCAGCCAAGTAATATAGAAAAGCAATTTTACCTTTTTTTATTAAAATTTTCAGACTATTTCATGTTGTACTTGTTTTTATTAAAAACCCCATCTACTCATAGAGCTTCAATTCCTATAGATCAATGGAGTTTTAAATCAGAAAGTTAATGTCTCTGCAGGTGACAGTGGGTCCAGCAGCACACCAAGCACGTGCCCAACTGCATGTAAAGTATGTGCAGCTGACAGACATGTGTAGTTCACAACAGCAGTGTAGACTGAAATGTTCTTCATTTTACTATCAAGACACTGCAAATATCTTTTGTGAATTAGAACGAAAATAGCCACAGACTAAAAATTTTCCAGCTACCATCTCAGTAATGTAGACGTTAATTGAGTTGGTTTTGTTATACTGCAAAAAGTACTGACCCAGTGAACTATCAGCAAATAACAACTGTTATAAACCTTCACCTCTTGGAGGCAACTTCTGTTTCTTATAAAATATTGCTGTTAAAGCCTCCCTGTCACTGTCACCATCACCTATGAAACCCCAAATGCCAGGCTGTACTCTGTCCTGTGACGCTAAGTGTCACGAGGTGTCTAGTTCAGGATAACTCTCTGTACAGAGGACATGAACTCCTGATCTGACACAGATTTCTTCTACACTACACTAACAGAAGTTATTATTCTGCGTCCTTCAGCAGCAGCTTGTGTCCTGGGAGTGGTCACCCGCTCTGACTCTCCAGCCTCTAGGAGGCATCATCTGTAGAGTTGACACTTGAATTTTATAGGGAATTTCTTCAGCTCCTGGGATAAGGATCTTGAGTACTTTAGAGATCAGCAGCCCAACAGCCCGTTTTGAATTTGCTTAAGCTGATCTACTGACTACTACTGAAAAAAGCGGGACAGAAGTTGTTTTTTAGCTCTGAGTTTACATCCTGTTTCACATTGGTCAGACTTTCCGCCTTCCCAAACACAATTGTCACACATCTTTAGGAACAGTTTCTGACATGTAAATCGTGTAAATTCTGACATCCAAACAATGTCCAAATGTAATCTGAAAGAGCAGTAGTTTACATGAGTCAAGTTTGTGTTAGGGACCATGCTGATATTTAACCAGCATGGATGTTTGTGAGTTATGGACTGTTTGGTAGCATATACCCACAACAGCCTATGCTCAGTTCTGCTGCTATTTAAAAAGATCTCTGAATGGGCACCTATGTGGTCCTGCTCCCAAAGTGCTTAAATAATGAGAACATAAGCATAGCCCCAGAGACCTCAGCTGGACAAAGCCTCTATGTATTGGGCCCCAAGCAACCTTATTCTGTGCAAAGCATGTCTCACCACAGTGAGTCAAGAGGATTTGCTTGTTCTTCCATGGGTAGTGGAGCAAAGAGAAACTTTAGACTCAAAAAAAAATTAGTGATGAAAGAATCTTGTGTCAGCAAAACCAAGTGAAAACAAAACTGCATTATCCTGGATGGCATTAATGCAGATATTACAGTGAGGGCAGAGCGATAATTTTCATTTCAACTTTTCCCCTCTTAGTAAGCACAGACCTGAAACTCAAAATAAGTTAACAGTCTCTCATTGCATGGCAAAATAAAATAAACTAAAAATGTAGGCTTTCTATATTTGCTTTACAAAAAGTGCGAGTAAAGACACTGGTATTCTAAGAAGGTTCCCTCAGTCGAAAATGTGTTAGTTCTGGTTCGGGGCCTCCAAGGGCATCCTGTCACCCTGCCAAATGGGGCAATTTCCTTGGGGACAGGGAAGCTGTTGATAGAGTTTGCACAGCAGTGCCAGCCATGAGAGTGCAGAAGGCACAAAATGATTTCTTCAGGGTGGTGAACCAGGCAAGGTTCATCCAAGGATCCTCTGGATGGTGTCCTGTAGCCCGTTGTGCTTCTTAATCACAGAATGAATGAATCCATGCTCCCATTGTCTAATTACTATAAGATAATTAGGAACAATTAAAATTATATATACAGACATAGCCTTCTTTGGCTTACTTATTTCAATCATTAACATGTCTTTAGCCATTTGTTAAGCCGTTAAAAGAAACCAAGAAGGTAAGGAAAAGTGGCTCATTTTGGCTGCTATAATGAAACTCCTTAGTAGCATAAGTGGAGAAAGATGACAAATCTAGTGTGAAAGTCTCTTTTTCTGCCCTTTTCCAATAGATCATTGGTCAGCTGGTCTTCTGTTTACTCTGTTTTTAAACTGATTTATACAGGAATGAGTATATATGTTTGGTTATGCCTACTCTAAGAGAGTCTTTAAAAATGCAGCTGTAGCTCACAGAAGCTTATGAACTAAAAATCAGTGCTGATGGGAACAGAACAGAGATGATGTGGACAACAGTGAAGAAAGAAATAAGATGTTAGAACTTCAGTTATAGACAACCTTGTCTTGTGCTGTGTGTTCTATTACATCTTGTTCAGTCTTCCTGGCACCAAAAGTGGTGTTTGCAGGAGAGTAATAGGAGCAGAAGTAGCAGCAGGTGGTGTGCTCCTCACAGCATGTGTTGGAAATTGCCTAAATGAAGCTCTGGGTGTTCTGTTGAGTAGCAACAGCTCCCAGGTTTGAAGTGAGGTGGACAACAAGTGAAGAATGTGAGTCCAAAAAAAATTTGTGCTGCTTATGAATGGCAAATCAGCAGCATGAAAAAAACCAAACCTGATAAAACTCAAAGACTGTGTTTGGGAAGAATTTTCTTTGCCTTCCTTGGTCCAACACTTTGGCATTTTGCACTAAATTGGAGTGATGAAACAAGAAATTCATGATATTTAAATTTCTTTATTTGCTTGCTTCTTGTTTTGTTTGCTTTTCCCTTTTTTTTGTCTTTGGACTAGTTATTTATCTAACCATTTCTATAAGCTATGCTAGCAGATGTTAAATATGCAGGAAGGAAATTCACCATCGGAACCTGCAGGTACTCCTTCCTTAGGAAATAAAACAACACAGCATCATTCTTGGAAGACAGCTACTCATCTATAATAAAGATTACAATTTAGTATGCAAAGCCTGCTTTTTTTTCTCATTGATCTGTAGTGAATTAAATATCAGACTCAAAGCAAAGCTTGGGGCCTCTTCTGAAAGTAGGTTGATTTTTCTTGTAAGTCAATGCCGTAGCTGGGAATCTTCTAGAGAAAGTCAGCTTTTACTTTAAATGATTATAGATGACATTTCCTTAGAAAATGAGGAGAATGTGCATTCTCAAGAAAGAACATTTCAATTTGCTGAATTTACAAGCACTTTATACAAAGTAGAAATTTTAAAACTAAAGTCTATATTAGCAAGTAGTACAGACTAGTAGGAGCAGATGTGCAGTGATGAGTAACTATTTTACAAATATCAGTTTCACACTTATCCTTAACTTCAGGCTCACTGTAGTCTGCTCCACTAGACCGAACCCCCACTGGTGACTAGAGAGCACTCGGTTTGATCCTGGATCACATGTTCCAGATTAATGTCATTCAGAAGATTCAAGCTTAAGCTCCCAGAGCTCTGATATATGACCGATGTCCAGATGACTGTCAGAAGCGCTGACTCCTTGTCTGAACTAAAACACTTCTGTTGATGAGTCTTAAGCTACCTTTTAGGTTAGGTTAACCTGGCCTAGGTTACCAGCTGCAGAACCTAAAACAGTTCAGAGTTCAGTATAAGAGCCTGGAATACTCTGTTTATTTACTTCTCAGAAGCAATATTTGAGATAATAAAAGACACTAATTCTGTCATCTGCGACTCGATTTTTTTCCCCTCTTCCTCTATAATGACTTTATGGGGCACATACTATTTACTTATGTGGAGCCCTAAATGAAAAATGTACTTCTCACATGGATTTTATCCAAGATAAAGACCATGTAAATGAATAGATTTTCTCAGATATGATTGTTATACATTTTATGTGTGCTACACTGATTTTGGTGTAAATTGGTTGTGATTAAAATTATCTAGTCAAAGATACTTTAAATTTTAGAATTAAAACAAAATTTAAAAGTAATTTGAACTTGGACTAGCATTAAAACAAATCTAGAAAGGGAAAATTCAGAGGCAAGGCCTTAAAATACCTTGAAAACCTTATTTCTTTCCTGGATTAGCAAGACTTCATAACACCTTGTCTGCACTTGCAAATGACAGAGGTGGTCCTTTACATAGGGGAATGGAGAAAGTGCTTTTTGCAGGTGTCTTCCAGCTCTACTTGCTTGGGTTTAGCTGCATAGGGTTCTTTTGAGAACTTCACATTCAGTGTTTATCATAAAATTAATGATCTTTGAAGAAGATGTATCAGTGAGGCTTTTTATAGGGTCTTGAATGTCCACTTCCAGTTTATATAGGGGTTCATGCTTGATCTTTATTCCACTGAAAGATGCAGGCAACATAGATTTTTGCAATATTCGCCAAAACCAAACAAACCAGAATGACATAAATGTAATATGACAAATTGTTCTGATTTTCATAGAGATAAGTGTTTCATCACTTAAGTGTATTGATATACACTATTAATCTCTCGACAGTGCCCAGTCAATGGACTAAGGTTCATGTGTATGTAAGCCATAATCACACAGATTTCACAAAGCATTATATGTGGTCCATGTGGGCACCATGTGAATGTTTTTGTGCCTGTACAATGATCACCTACCACAAGATAACTTTCATTTTGTTTCCTCTGGAGTACGTGAAATGTTGACAAAGAGAACAGCATGTGCTGAATATTAACTGGCACCAGACAAACTCATTATTCTCTGAAAGATATTGTTCATCAATAGGGAACCATCTGCATTGTATTTGCATAAGTAACTATTGGTTTCTTTTTTAATGCCATGCTGGATCTTTGACAAAATAGCAAGATGTTCCTAATACAACCACTTTGATTATACATTCAGTTGTATAAACCAGGTAGTAAAGATGTACGACAGTGAGTTAATTTTCTGATGGTCAAATGAGTTGCTGTCAAAAACAGTATGGAAAAAAAATGCAGTAAAACATAAGAATGTTTGCTTTGGTGAAGTGAGAAGTCCTTCTAGGTCAGAAACCCGTCCCTGGTTGTGACAACTAATAAATATTTAAGTAAAGAATATAAGACAAAGGCAGTCCCTTTTCCAGCTTTTGATACTTGAAAGCTTAGAGGTTTCTTTAAAAAAGGATGGGATCTATGACATTGTATTTGATAATCCATTAAATTGTTTTGCCTACATATGTTTTTTGACATGAACGAGAACCTAGTATTTTGGTGTTTTCAATTTTCTAGAAAATTTCTTTCATTTTGCATAATTATCTCCAACTTCAACTACATCTACTCCTGTATTATTTGTGAGCAAAATGCCCTTATGCCCTTTTGCTGTCTTATGGATCTTATTGTGTAAACTTGAAAAATGCTCATTCAAACATTGTCTACTTGGATTCAGTCCTACCCTTCCCTCTATTGCTGGTATCCAAAGGGCACCTCCAACTCACTCCACCCTTATCTAGATAACTTATGGAGTATTCCACTCTTTCCTCATGCAGTGAATCTCTGTCATCAGAAGCTCATCTGCTTAACTCTACACCTACTCTCAGTTTGGAATTGTAGGTGAGTATATATCAGCTACAATAAGTATAGTTTGATAGTAGAGAATTCTTCTGGCTAGGTGTGCTTAGTTTTGTTTTCATCCAAAATGTTTAAGATCTCTTATTAGTAAATTTTAAAATGTAACCTACTATTTCTGAGCTTTATAATTATTTGAGAGTGAGAAAAGAATTTATCACCCCATTTTTGAGAATAGGAAAGGCCTCCTTTTTACTGTGTTTATTATGGACAATTTCAAATTTAACTTCATTCCAGACATGGTGCAAATCATATAGGAGGGTCACGTTGACATTTATTGACATCTTAGTTCATTGGACAGTTGGAAGAAAATTCTTATTAATGAAAAATTACTCCACAATTGGCTAGCACCTTTTGTTTTTCTCAAAGAAATTATATATGACATCTAATGTTCAATCCCATTGATTAGTTAAAACTTTTCTAGAGTTCACTTTACTGTTAAAAAAAAGTGTAAACCCTGTATAGTTCATTGGTTCCTGTCAATTTTTACAAAATATCCTGATGTTTCCTGAGGGGAAAAATGTCTGAAGACCCTTTCAGGTTCTTTGCTTTTGTTGTCCTGGTGCTCAAAAAACTATTAATAAAAATTTTTTGGAGAAAGAACAGTAGAGAGAAGTGAAAAATCCCTGTCAACCTGCATTACTTTCTGTGACTGTACAGTGCAAATGAAACAAATTAGATACTGACAAATATTATAGATACGATGATAAGCTACATGGCACACTTCACACTGAAGAAAGCATATCTTAATTAGCAATGTGGGTACATCAACTACACTTGATGGGCTTGGCATGCTTACATTCGCCTACTATTAAAAGGCGTTGGTTTTTCACTTAGTACTAGTGACTTCATTGTCAGTGAAACCTTTTCCTCCTTGTCTGGGTCAGACATCTTATGTGGTCCACACTGCAGCTGTTTACAGTGCCATATTACAAAGTTTTATTGTGACGGTGGAACTGCAGCTTTGCAGTAGTTCCTCATTTTACTGTTCATCTCTAATACCTGAGTTTCTAAGCAAAATAACACCTGTGGCACAACATTTCCACAGAGCTTAACAGGAAAAGTAGTTTAACATTATTTCATTTAAATATGGTATGCTAATACAAAGTAACTAACACAACAGTTTTCAAAGTTCAGGTATATCCTTTTGAAACCAAATAAATGCAAGGCGATCTTGGGAGCTGTGTTTCGGTCTTACACACATACACCTTAGAGTCACAACACGATGTTAATATAATACTGTATCTTGTCTCCAGTCTTCATACAGACATTATGGAAAGAAGTATTTTGTCCTAGACTTGCAGGAACAATGACAACGTGTAGGAGATGTTCTTTAATTAGGTCATAACTTTGTCTGTCTAACTCCCCTGGGGATCACCTCCCAGCGTTGCTTAGAATATAGGTCTTTGTTTCTGTCTTGCACATTTCCATCTCCTAGCAGGTGGGGGGGTCGGCAGCTGTCATTCTTCACCACTCCAAACCCAATTTCAGTTCCTTATTTTGACCCCTACAGTCTTCTCATCTATAGGGGTTAAGAGGTGAGAAAAAAAGAGGTCATTATTTCATTTTCCTGTGTGAAGTGAGAAGTGTTGCTGCATACTGTTATCTTTGCCTGAATATGAATGAGCCGTTGGAGAGAATTGTTGCTTTAACCCAGACTTACCTGTTTTAATCCATGTAATTAAATAATGAATACAGCCTGTTAATGGGAATCAAAATACTACAAAAAGGCAGGGTTTTCTTACTCAGGATGAATTACAGATGGTGATTTCTGCTGCTCTCCATTACTTCTTTGATGCTGTTAAAATTGCCTTTGACAGGAGTGCTCATGATAATAATTTTTTGCAAAATTTTTAATGGAGTCTAAGAATCAGAGCATTCAAGACTTAAAATTATCCTTAAAAATTTCTTCTCCCATGCAACTGCTTTTCAGAAAAATTTAATGGAAGTCAAAATGTCTCATCCTAGAGAAATTTAAGGGTCCAATTCCTTCTTAAATGAGACTAGAAGGCAAACATCTGGTTTAGAGTTTGAAGAGGTTTTTAATTTTTCTTACCGCAACATATTAGAGTAAGTGATCTTCAAAAGGCTTATTATTGGAATACCGGTAGGAAAAGTATTTTTGTGGCCTTGCCTACTCTCAATTTTGAATTTTTTTTGCTAGTGCATGTATTTGTAGGCATGAAAAAGAAATATAAGTTGGGCATTGAAAAAAATTTATTTGTGGGAGAGAAGAAAAAGAAATTTACTCACAGAATTTGAATCTGAGGGGCAGAAGTCTTAAAGACCTTTTGCAAGCAAGGAGGATGGTATGATGGTATCTGCTTTTGGTGGTGGTCATGAGAAGCTGTGTCGCTGATTTTTGTATTTATGTCACAAAGCAAAAACGGGTTGTATTAAAATATAATTTTAGTTTGACTGCTACATGCTTTTGTATAAACTGTGAGTTTTAATAATGTCTCTTTTCTCCTTGAAACATAGAAAAAGAGCATAACACCATAAAGTAGAAAAATTGATCAAAATGTTACATTCTGATTCTGCTGTGTCAAATTTTGTCTTGGAGTTCATGTAAACTCTGTATCAATCAACTGAGTTTGAAGAATATAACAGGTATTTTTAAAATAGGATTTTTTTTCCTACAGCCACTATAATTATAGAAGAACATAAATTAAGACTTGATAAATTATTCCCTATTTATAATATTCAGTGAGGAACCAGTGTAGAAAAGTAGACTAGGTTGCTCAAAGCCCCATCCAACGTGGCCTTGAGGACTTTCAGGGATGGGGCACACCCAGCTTCTCTGGTCAACCTGTTCCACCCTCAAAACAAACAGCTTCCGCCTAATACCCAGTCTAAACCTACTCTCTTTTAGGCTGAATCCATTCCCCCTTGTCCTGTCACTACATGCCTTTGTAAAAAACCCCTCTCCATCTTTCTTGCAGCCCAGAATCATCCTGAGTATCAGTTGTGAAGGTGTTTTTATAAACAGATTACAAGAGTAGGATGTGTATGTACAAGATGTTCACAGATTAATTTTATCAAACATGGAGCAGTGTAGTAGGCAGACAGCTGAGTCCCTACTAATTTTGCATTGAAGCTCAAAGGTTATACTGGAGAACATCAGTGGCCTGAGAAATTTTCACTGATAGCTTTCAAACATGCTTGGTGTTTATTTATCAACAATGGTATTTGAACAAACAGCTCAGAAAAGTATGTGCTGCCCTTGCTGCTTGGATATGAAGTCCTGTGCTGGCTAAGCTTATTCTTTATCAGGAAGCAAGGGCATGCTGCTGTCTTTTAATCCTGCTGACACTTCAAAGCCAGCCTGGTGTGTCCTTCCTGAGTGTAGAGAAACAGGAGAGAGAGTTTTGCCATATCACTTCCACTTCCAAGGATGTGTATTTGTGTTAACTCCCTTCTTCTATCTTCTCTCAAGAGATAGAATAACAGAATTTATTCTACACCGGGAGAAACCTGCATACCTCACTCCAAATCTGTTTTGGATTTAAATAACAGTAAAAAAAGTCAACAAAAATGTGCTTTCATTTCATGAACTTTATCTCATTACTTGTAGTACTGTAGAAAGCTCAGAAGCAAAGAGAAATCCCGGTGCCTGTAACTACTGATTACATATCACAGTGAAGGTTTAGATGCAGCACTGCTCTGCTGTCCTGGCAGAGCTCTTGTGGATTCTGCAACATGACAAACAAGGCCACTGACACTCTTTCAAGCTCTTAAAAGGCCTCTGTCCTAAAATTTTCAATAGGCTATATTTTCCTGTTATTTGCAAGAGGCCAGAGGTCTTTTATCATACACTTGCTGTCTTCTTCTTACTGAACCTTGGGAACTGTAAAGTTTTGAAATAAGGGGCATTTCATCTGTGCAGCATAAGTAGGACTGGAGATTAAAGATCTGAAGCACAGTTTGAGCAGCATGTCTTCTACACCTGACACTTATAGGAGAGAAATGATTATACAGTTTAGGCCTGAGGCCCCCAAACCTTTGGAAAACCTTTCAAAATGTATTTTTTCTTTTGCAAAGTGAAAAAGCAACAAAGTAAAGCTGCTGTTTTCTCTTTCTGAAGAAAAGAGCAGACAACAAGCATGGCTGGTGTATTCCCTTTCCGCAGTAGTATCTCTTCCCACAATATCTTACCCATATTTATGTCCCTTCTTTCCTTTAAAGTACTGCTCCCCTTTTTCTCATAAGATTCTCCCCATCTTTATCCTTTTCTTGCAGTAAATTCAACAACCCCTTCTTTCGCCTTTCCTGATACAAAAGCACCCACTCCATTTTACCTTCCTCCACATAAATGTGTATCAGATGAAACTGCCAGGAAGCCATGAATTTTGCCAACTGTGGTTAGATGGATATATTTTCTTATTAGAAGGTTTTCTGTCTGGGACATAGGTCGGGGCAGGTCAAAGAGTGTTCAGGTGCTGGGGAGATAAATGCATTGCTTTTAAGATTGTGCATAGGCAACTTACGTAGGCCTGTGCTAGACTGAAGGCTAACTGATGTACAGGTACAAAAAGGGCTGACAGGTGAAAGGTAGGATGCCTAGCCCTTGTTGAAACAAAAAGGGCAGTTAGTAAGATGGGTGGAACTGAGCATGGATGGATACAGTCTCTTCTCGGAGAATTTGGAACTGAGAAGCTCCAGCTGAGATGCTGGAAATACAAATTTGGACTAAGGTACAAGTTCTCAGAGCTGCACAGTGCCAAAGTTCAAATGTTAAGCTTTGAAATTTTTTTTTGATCCCTGTGCATCCTCACACATTTTTGATTAAGGACAGCAGTTCTGCAGAACATTTACCATCAATAGCATTTTGTGATAAATTTGCAAACAGTTTGCAACAAAGCAACCATAACAATTACCAGACATGCTTTTCTACTCACTGCATCCCGTATTAGTAATAGAATATCCAGAACATATTACTGTAATCTCTTGGAAAGGAAATATATTGAAAGTTTTAATGATGTTTTAGTGTGTGGATATATTAATGTGTGTCAGGATTGAAGCCTGATACTGAGATTGCATTGATGGCCTTTAAAGAAGATAAAATAGTTAAATTGCTAACGTTCCTGAATATCTCTAGGACTTTTTATTTTGAGAGTGAATGGGTATTTTTCCATTTTGCACCAGAATCCTGTCACTTTTCAATGTAAAAATATTAATTCAAACAAAAGTAGTACTGAGCACACACTTTAGAAGTTGCAGTAGTCCAGGCAAAAGAAATTGTGCACTTGCGCACACAAACTTAGGACATTGCTTTTTGTTGCCTGTCAAATGTAAGGGCGTTGCATGTTTTAAATAGTGGGTCTGCTCCAGCTGTAGGAACATTTCTCTTCGTGTGTTGCTGCCTTTGCCACGCTCACATCAGAGATTCTTGGCAAATATATTTCTATTAAAAATTTGCAGACAGCTAACTCTCCTCTAGATTATTTCTCTTCCTCAGATATGCTAACTTTTCTGGGCCCTCTGCAAAAGACATCATTAGGGATTTTGATGAAGACTCCGAATATTCTTCCTTCCAATAAAAGAGAGTATGTGTCCAGCTGTGTGTATGGCTTCTTGAGCTTCAGGCTGATTCTTTAACTTAATTTTAATGTGTGAGTAAGTTCATTATGGGGGTTAGAGACTTTCAGGGTTCACATTTCAATCCAGCTAAACACAATTAATGAAACAGAAACCATGTTAAAAATAATGTTTATTTCACTTTTGGGTTTTTTTCCAGGAGGAGCAGAAATGGAATTATCTTACCCTCTGCTCCCATTCTTGCACAATAGAACAGTTGGAATGGTAGTTCTTTTCTTCCAAAAAAAGAGCTGACCTGTCACTTACTGCCCATTAAGGATTGCTTAGGACCTTTGCTCCAGTCATTTCCGAATAATGTAATGCTCGTTATTATTTTAAACCTAAAGCCATTTGAAGGCTGGTTTGCTGACCATTGGATATTGCAGTGGGCTCTGTGGGCCTGATTATGAGATCCTGAACTTGTACCAGTAAGAAACAAACCTTACTCAGCATTCTAGCAATGTATTCAAGGAATAATGAAAGAGCTTTATTACAAAAACTTACTTTCTTTTGTTAGATTGAAGAAAAGAGAGAATAAAATATTTTTAGACAGTGCCATTCAGACAAGGACTGAGTGATTTCTAGCAATTTCCCCTATATGTAAACTTAGGAATATTTTCAACCTGAAATATGCTATACAAAACTTTATACCTTTACCCAAAATAACCTGGTACTTGAATAGCAGTAAAACTGCTATTTTTTAAAAGAGCTATCATTTGCAAAGATGGAATTGGCAGCTTACCCACAGAAGGGCCGACTTTGTGTCTGTCAGTCAGGTGGAATCTGATATATTGCTATGACTAAATATATACATCCATAATGTGGTGTGGCAGCTTAAAAAACTCAAGATAGAGGCTTTTCTAATATTTTCTTGAATTTGTTTGCATCAACAGAATGAGTACCTTGCTTCAAAAGAGGACTCTGTGTACAATAAAATTATTAAAACCCTGTTTTATGGGCAAAAAGATAGCACACCTACATATAAAGGAAGGATTTATTGTTAGTAAAAATGAAATCTTGGCAGTCTAATGAAAGAATAATTATTAATTAAATTGTTAGCCAAAATTACTTGTAATCATTGCAAAAAAATCCAAGGGAAAAATTGATTAAAATTGTTACGTATATTCTTAGTGTCTATCCTTATCATAGTGTTATGCTCCATATTCACTTGCTGCTTTGGTCATAGAAAAAAAAAGTTCATGTTACCAGTTTCCTCTTTCTCAATCTAGGGTCCACCTGGAGTAATTTTAGATGCTTGCTGGTGGGCTTTCACACCTTTGGTCTTTCTTCACCAGTGTGCAGCTGCATGTGATGCCTGAATTTACTACAAATGGCACGATGGTGCCATTTATATTTGTTAGATACTACGTGTTCGTTCTCCTTGGTAATTCTAAAACTAGTTTTGTCTAGCTCCAGGTTTATATTTCGGTTAACCCACCACTGGGAAATTGGTTATAGTCACGAGGTTTTCAGTGCCAAGCCCATGTTCCACTTATCACCTTATCTCCATTTTGCTAGATAAGTTCCTAGGTAAATGTCTCACCAGCCTAAAGCAACGTTTTTAAGTTGAGTTGAAAATAATGGTCAGTTGAAATTCTTATAATTAGTTGCCAATTTTAACCCAATTTTTACTAGATGCCAGAACAATTGGCCTGGTTTGAAGTCATATCTCTTTGAGCTCAGCAACACCAAGAATTTTAATGGGATTTTTTACTACGCAAGGCAATATGAAAAAGAAACGACAACTAAACTTTTCATTTTGACACTTTCTTCTATTCTTTTGTCTGTTGCATGAACAAAAAACAGTTTCAGAGCAAGAATCAATTTGGGCTCTCTTCTCTGGGGACAGTTTGCTGAAGTTAGTTTGGCCTGAATTCTTTAATTTCTGGAATATACTCATTTACCTGGATTTAGATGTCTCCAGAGCTACCTATTCCTTTTGTGTACCTCCTCTTTTCTGCAACAATTATAACATAATTATAACTTGGTTTTGAGTTTTTCAGAGAACTGTGCCAATTACAAAAAATTATTCAAAAGGCACCTTACTAACAGTAAAAAATATCTCTGTTTAACTGTGATTTACAACTGATTGCTTTTGGTTGATACCTTCTTGCAAGACAATATGAAATGAGGCTTACGTATGACTAAGTAGGATCTTTATTTTTCCAAAAAGCAAAGGGTCAAATAGCAGGAAAGAGTAAGAGACAAATAGGAAAGATAGGAAGGGAGGAGCTCCTGTTTTTCTGCACGTGTAGAGGTGATCTTTGGTTTCCCTTCCTCTTTAGTTTATCAGTATGCCTTTTGACTTTAAAGAAAGTCATATGGTCTGTGTGCTAAAATCTCAAGTTTCATTTTAAAGTGGAATACATTTCCATGCCACTCAAAGTCTGCACCTATTCTGGTATGTTTAACTTGTTCTTTATAGAAAAACTATGGCAATTTTGTTGACTATGAGAAGATTGGCACAGGGACACTTATCAGAAGAGTGTTTTCATTTGCTATCAAAGCTCTAATCTCCTCAGCCTGAGAAAATCTTAATCTCAACTCAGTTTTCAGCTCATATAACTCATATAGATAATTTATCTCAAAACTTTGTAATTTAATACTGTAGTTATAAGTCAAAAATGGCCTTGTTCTTTTGCTACCAGAAATCAGGGTGTAACAGAGCAGCCCAGAGGACCATGTCTGCTTGCAGGCCTTGGATTTTGATGTGTTTTTTGTCATGCTCTGGTACTGCGTGTTACAGAGGGACCAGCAACGATTCAAATGGAGGTAAAAAGCTAGTAATTCAATTATTTCTAGTCCACTGGAAATTTAAAAAGATCTTTCTGTTAAGGCTGGTAGACTTGAGTCCAGAGGAAAAGTTTGAAAGAAATGCTGTCAGACATTTCTGTTGAATGAGACATTTTGTTTCAGTTCTGCAGGGATGATGAAGTGGCAGGAGAATTCTGTTAGATCCCACAACAGAAAGGTACTTTCAGACAACACCTATATTCTTTGCTAGGCAAAATTTTCACAAAGCACGCTACTTCCTTCAAAGTTTATCAGCATAACATTTTTTTTTTTTTTGAGAATCATCTAAAAGTTCTGAAGAAAAAGATTCTTTGTCCATGAGGGCAGCCAGGAAGATTGAAACCCAATAGTAATGACAGCCTGATTAATGGTCATTGCTCAGTGGAAAAGAAGGAGACATAGGGTATCTAATCATGGGAGGTGCTACTGAGTGAAACAACATGAATGTGATACATGCAATCACTCTCCTACATTTTATCTGGACTTACAGCCCAATACGGTAAATCTTTTTTAGTGACTTTTATGCTCTTTGTAAAAGGCCTCTATGCTTCTTATTTTAGTATAAACTCTAGCTTTAGTATTTTAAAGGACTTTTCAATTGTGTCAAGGGGAATAATTTAGAAAATCTTTTTTTGCTATGGTTTTGTTTACACTCTAATTTTGGACTGTGATGTACAAGAATAAAACACTCGCTATAATCTTCTGTATAATGAAATTTTGTAATAGATAAATTAATCCCATTAAAGTAATAAAGAGCAAGAATGTATTTCTTTTATAATGATTTTATAGCACTGATTGAATACATTGGATTAGATGTGATAACTCCTGAGAATAGTTTTCTTAACTCTTGATTAAGAGTCATGTGGAAAAGCATTCAGGTTGCTAAAGATAAACTAATCTATTCAGGAGGACAGAATGTTTATAGCTAATTTATCAGTGACCTGTAACACAGTGTGAAAATATTTTATTAGTGGTGTGCAATGCGCAATGCACAGGAAACAAGCACAACTATTTTTAGATTCTCATTAATTTGCTGTGATTATAAACGTGTGCCTCTTCAGTAGCTACCGAAGATGTGTTTTATAGTGAGACTGTGTGTTGTTTTCACACTCTCTCCTCTCTGCTTTTAATTATAGTACCATCATGTGAGTGTATCTGGAATTAGAGCACTGTAGCTGTAGGCCAGCAATAGCTTAATTGTTCAAGATCCTACATAAACTAATTGTTGCTTGTGATGAGCTTTCTTTAGAAAAGATTGCATTCCCAGATTGAAGGAAGCAGGAAGTAAATGAGAGGATGCTAAAAATAATTATAATAAAAAAATCAGAAGCTTTCTAAATTAAGTTTCAGAACTCTATTTAAAATCACTCATATGCTTTTCCATTTAACACTGCCCTTCTCACAACTTCCATTTGACTATATGAATGATAGTATGTATCTTATGATGCCTTAAGATTTTCAATATTCAGGACAGACATTTCAGACTACTGATTTTGGTCCCGGAATTGAATATACATTTAATTGTTTGGAATTACCTAACAAATTAAATTTAGTTCTTAAAATTACTGAAATCAGGAAAGTATCAAGAAAGCAATCAGTTACCACAGAAATATAAACTTTAGCAGAAATATCTAAAAGCCTTTTCAAAATATTTAATTGCTAAAGAGCAATAAAAATAGGTATTTGCTAAACGGCTTGATATCTACATTTTGTGTGTCTTGATAGAACCCATAGTATTTAAAAAACAATTTTTAAGGCAGGCATCATATTACATTTACTGAGCATTTTGACACTTCAGGCAATACCTGGCATTACAAAATATTTCTAAAGCATATTATAACTATTTTGCCATGAAAAAGAGATTAGAATTGCATTGAATAAACAGCAATAACGATTTATAGTGTTTGGAGGTAATAAAAGATATGATTCATCACATACTGAACATGTAAATGTGGTTTTCTCTTGATAATTGTGACTGAGAAATGTGTCAAGTGCACTTTTGTGAACTACATTACTGAATGCCAGTTTTTTGAAGGTCTCTTAATCTTTTTGGTCAAAGAATATCACTTTTAATAACTTTGATTATTTGCTGTGGGCCTGTTATCTTCACTGTCTGAAAAGTTAATTGATTAAAATGACTAATTTTTATAGCCTTGTGATGAACATACCTGGCTATGTGTCAAAGCATGTAATGGAAGACACACTTTTATTTCTGGTCTTACATAAAGTAGCCTTAAGTCCTTTCCTTCTTCTTCATTGAAAGCTGTGTATGAGTTAGAGGGGGTGCAAGACATACACTAACTAAATTCCACTAAAGAACTACTCCATTGTTTGGAGAATACAATTGTTAGATACTGTTTACATGTTTTGAATGTAGAAATGTTTTGGAAGACCAAGACAGTGGCTGTTTTGGGTTAGAGGAAGTTTGCTGACTATATATCTGATATTGGTTTTCCATTTCAGTGCTCAGGTTCTTCTGCACAAAAGTCCAAGCAGAGTAGGAGATGAACTCTAAGCCAAGAAATTGTAGCTGTAGAGTAAATTGACAAGCCAAAACAGAATAATGGGGAGAAAAAACACAAGAGTGTTAGTTTGAAAATATTGCATTAATTTCTTACTTTTTGTATGAAAAGTAAGAAAATAATATCTTTTTTACTATTTGGAAAAGGGAAAGATTAGATTTTCATCTAATTTGCTATTATATCAAATAGAAAAGAAAGCAGAAGGAGGAGAGACATGCAGAGACAAAGGAGAAGGCATTCCTAATTGCAGAAATCTAACATTCATCTCACATAAAGCCCTTGCTGAAGCTCCTCATGTAACCATTTGTGTGAGCACACTTGACTAAACTAAAATTCAGTATCAGTGGCCTCTCTGTTTTTCTCACCATGATCTATTAATCTTTCTCTTCTGAAGTGCTTTACTGCATTATCTAAGGGAATGAATTTGTTACTGACACTTCCTCAAATGGCTGCCAGTCCCTTCTTCACACTGAAGACCACTTCAGTAACAGTTGTTTGTCGGGTGAACGCTGTGTCCAGCTAGCTCAAGTGTCACCCACTGCCTCCTTCTCTACTCTGTATTCTGCTTCTCACAATTCTGAGTTCATTCCCCAGGCTTTCATTCTCTCAGCTATATTTATCATTGAGTTTTCTCTCCCGTCACTACTTCCCGCAAGGTCAGGATGACCCACGCAACGAAATATCAGGATTTCTACTTTTTTTTCCCCCATTTTCCTTTATTTTTTTCTCTAGCATATTTGACTGAAAATAAGTTTCTATTCATATAATTCACATCACTGGGAAGGATGGACTGCAGCCTGTGGGAAGGACCCACATTACAGCAGGGGAAAAGTGAGAGAAAGGATCACCAGAAGGATCTCTTATGGACTGACCACAACTGCCATTAGTCACCTGGAGCTGAGAATGAAGGAATGAAGTTGAGCCTGGGAAAAAGAGGGGGAAAGGAAGGTATTTAGTTTTTTATCTGTTTCTCACTATCCAAGTCTATTTTAATGAGCAATAAAATAAATTAATTTTCCTAAGGTCAAGTCTGTTTTGCCTGTGATGCTGACCTTCAAATCTTCATCTTGACCCATGGATCTTTTTATGTTTTTTCTTCCTCCATTTTTTTTGAAGGTGGGGAATAAGAAAGTGGCTGTGGGAGTGTCTGGCTGCCAGTCAAGATTAATCCACCACAGGTGCATAAACTCTCTAATCTTCCAGAGATGTTTGTTGCCTTTCAGCTTGGTTGAAAATGAAGCACAAGTGCTGTTGCAATGGAAGCATGGCTTGATTCAATTGCTCAGCACTTTATAGGCGGAAAGACTGTTGACTGAGTTCTGAGTCCAAGTCTGACACTGAGTCTTCCCTGCCTTAGTCATGTCACTTGCCTTCAACAAAATTGCTAGCTTTCAGGGCTTACACTGTGCTTCATGAAGCTTCATTATATGCTACTTGCAATACTTTGCTATGTACTGAATGAAAATCCATCACAAAATTCCCCTGGCATTTGTTAGATTTGTAATATCAAACACACCACCAGTGCTGTAACCATGGAAGGACCCTGAGTTGCTGACAGTTGCCAGATAGATATTGTCCCCTTACAAACACAGCTGAATACAACACTACTATCAAATTCTATGGATTTTTTTTTTCTGCATAAGAAAAATGAAAAAATTGTCCTAGAGATGCATGACCTACAGAAATTTTCCTATGCTTTCCTTCCTGTTGATTTGGATTTCTGACGAAATACAGCAGAGGCAGTGGAAGAGCTTCTGTCAGCTGAAGAAACCTAAGATCAAGGCCTTATTGGGGGATTTGGATATCACAAGCACATGAACGCTTGAGTGGGCACTGTTAATTATACATTAAAGTGACTTGAAATTAGTTTTAGTATAGAGTTATTGCCAGCTAAAACCTCATGATCTTGGAAAATGTGAGCACTCAAGCTTTTTAGATGATGGGAAAGGCTAGAAAAGTCTAGGTGCCAAACATGCAGGTTGCATATGACAGGCCCTTATGTTAAATCTTATTTTAAAACCTGCAACGTTTGTCACACTGCTTGAAAAGAATATTTTTTGTTGCTCTCCTCTGAGGAATAGTTCTCCACATTATCCAGCTGCAAGGTCTTATGATTAACTTTAAGCACTATAAACTTGCAGCAGGACTAGCATTCATATAGCTAAATTTAGCTATCATGCTGCTGTTGGTTGCTGATAAGCTAAAATTACATCCTTTTGATTTGTCTGCCATTTAAAAAATATTTTAGAGGATTATTAAGTTCATAATCAGAATTATCACTGTCTCTCCACACTGAATTTAGGTCTGTGGCTGACGTGATTTCATACTTGTCTATCTTTGTTTTTACAGACAATATGCTTCACAAATTTAACTCTTAATGAATTAACTTTAGAAAAGAGTGACAAAATGCATTCTATTTTTTAAAATTGTAAAAGGTTCTTCAGCATATTCTGTCAGAATAATGGAAAAATATGACTGAGTATTATTAAATGTCCAGAAATCCCTACCATATGGAGAATAGTAGCAATAGTTACTATAATATTTTCTGGATGGCTGCTTATCTTATCTGTATAAATTAATAATGTCTTTGATAAATATGCACAAAGAGTTTTCTTGGGCAGAGAATTTCTGGAGTGTGAAACCTGTTTTTCACATCTAGACAATTCACCAGTGACAGACTCATCTGTTCTTACTCCCATTCCCAGCCCTTTCAGACATTTTCATAAGTGTAACTCTCTAAGAAATCTCTAATAAATCATACACCTTTCCATTACTTACTAAGCTAAAAGGAGCCAGCAGCACATGTCCTAGAGGTCAGCTATTTGGCTGTTCTTTTGTGACCCATTTGTTTGCCACCTTTTGCAGAAGGGGTGGTAGCAGACCATGCTGCAGGGACAAGTGATGAACCTGTGCACTCCTTAAGAGTACTGGGCAGATGTTATAGTCCACTATAGAATCTCTGGGATGCTGCAGTGTTGTGCATGACTTCTTTTCATCTCAGTGAACAGCCCCAGTTTGTGGAACTTTTGAGGAATTTAGGAAGAAGGTGACTTAAATTCTTCCTGCCACTTAGTATGCTTAAGGTGGGATGGCAAAATAAAGAGGCAATACACTCTTGCCTAAATTTCCACCTCTTCAGCCCTGAATTAAGTAAAGGCATGCTAATATTCTAACATAGGAAAAGACTGTGTAACTCCTTCAAAACATAAAAGAGAAGACTAAGGCCCGTTTACATGAGAGCCTTCCAGGCTATGCTTTCACAGCAGACAGTATTTACTCACAGCAGCTGTATGCTGCCTTTCAACCTGGTGTAATAGAATCTGTATTATCGCTCTTTTGAGGTGGAAGAATGGAATATGTCCATGTTTAAGTTATTTCTAAAGGCATCTGTGATTTTACTTAGCTTTGAGTTGCAAGACTGTAAAATGACTTTTCAGTTTTAGAGCATCTCAAGGCTTCTATCCCGCAGTTGACAGATCTCCTCATCAGTTCAGATCCAATTCTTAAAATTGTTAATAAAGCAGATCAAGACTACTCCCTTACAAAGGCCAGTCTGCCTACTCATTAAAACATGGCGTTCTAAATTAATTAATTAATCTTTATCACCATTTCATTTGTTTTTTTCCTTTCACACAACATGTCCCATGCTAAAGCTTCCTGCTCCAGAGTTCTGAACAGGTCTAAATTAAGAGGATGAGTTATTTAACATATTTATACTACTAATAGTCCTTGGCTATAAGTAGAGAGTAGATTAAGTTACCACCAATAAAAATTCTAGGCTGAAACAGAACAAGTAAATTACTTCAGATGAAGAAATAAATTCAGATTTAGCATTTGTTATCTCTGGAAAATAAAGCAGATTTCTATTTGTCATAGCTAATGTGTATGCTAATATCTAATAAACATCTCAAGACATTCCAGATCATAAAACAGTCTAGCACAAGAGTCACCTGACAATAACCTGCTACCAAGTCCTGCCTTGAATGTGGGGACAAATTTCACCGGAAAACCATTCTCTCTTTTGTATTGTAGAAATATGTTAAGGTAAGTAAATAATCTTTTGGGCCTCACCTTCACTAAATAGAATCATGTTGATGCTGCCCTGCATGAGTGTGTCTGAAGTCTGCCTGTGAATCTGAACAAAGATCTCCCTCTACATGAAAAAAAATTGAGGGCTCAGAGGAAAGAATGTAGCTGAGTTTAGATATCAGAGCCATTTTCTTGAAATTTAGTCTCCTGGGTTCTTTTGGATTTTTTTTTTAGCATGGTTTTTAAGGGGTTTTTTTTAGTGCCACAATTTGCTATTCAAATCATTGACTTAACATTGAGGCTATAACTACTCAGATTAAAAAAAAAAAATTATATACTGTTAGACTTTTAATGGTAGGTGGCAGAAAAATTAAGGTTAGGAACTGTCCCGAATGTTTCAAGGTTGAAGCAGAAGTTTACAAAAATGGGGAAATTTCTTCCTAATCTGTGGATTTATGTTGCCGTGTGCCAGACGGA